>APFE030449271.1:58938-109871 GCA_000404065.3 Pinus taeda | reverse complement strand
TGCGAGGATTTCTAGGGTTGACAGGGTATTATCGCAAGTTTGTTAAGAATTATGGGAGAATAGCAGCACCTCTAAAAACACTATTGAAGAAAGATGCATTTTCATGGACTCCAAAGCAACAAAGGCCTTCGAACATCTTAAAGAGGCAATGTGCCAAGCACCTGTCTTAGCTACACCGGACTTCACAAAAACCTTTATTGTGGAATGTGATGTTTCAGGAAATGGAATTGGTGGTGTTTTAATGCAAGATGAAAGACCCATTGCTTTTGAAAGTTGTCCAATCAAGGGAAAGTTTTTACACAAAGCTATTTATGAGATGGAAATGTTGGCAATACTCCATGCACTTAAGAAATGGCGACCCTACCTAATGGGAAGACAATTCAAGGTAAAAACAGATCATGATAGCCTTAAATACTTTTTAGAAACAAAGATTATCCTCTGAAGAGCAACAAAAGTGGGTCACAAAGATGTTGGGTTATGACTTTGAAATCATCTACAAAAAAGGGAAGCAAAATGTGGTGACAGATGCACTCTCAAGAAAGGATGAGGACGTGGAAGCATTGATGTGCGCCATTTCTATTATCCAACCAGATTGGATAAACGAAGCAAGGGAGGAATGGAAGAATGACGAAGAAGTGTGGGCACTTATTCGAAAGTTACGACAAGATTCCAGTACGTCAGATACATTTAGCTGGAAAAATGATTCGTTATGGTACAAAGATCGCTTATACCTCTGTAAGAATTCCCAGCTAAAACAAAAGATTCTTATGGAATTGCACACTTCTACCTTAGGAGGGCACTCAGGATTTTAAAAAACATACCACAGGGTTAAGAAGGATTTTTTTTGGGATGGCCTTAAATCAGATATTCAAAATTTTGTGGCGGAATGTTTGGCTTGCCAACAAAATAAAGGTGAAACAATTAAGACACCAGGTCTATTACAACCTTTATCCATTCCAAGCCAACGTTGGGAGGAGGTTTCAATGGATTTTATCACAGGTTTACCCAAGTCTGAGGGAAAGAGTGTCATCATGGTGGTAGTTGACAGACTTACCAAGTATGCACACTTTTGTGCATTATCACATCCATTTAAAGCTAGTACAGTTTCTACTGCATTTATGGAACCAATTCAAAAGCTACATGAAACCCAAAGATTATTGTAAGTGATAGAGATCCCATTTTCACTGAAAATTTTTGGACAGAATTATTTTCTTGTCTTGGTACTCAGTTAGCTCATAGCTCATCTTATCATCCTCAATCTAATGGGCAAACTGAGATAGTAAACAAATGTTTGGAAGGACATCTTCGTTGCTTTGTATCTGATAAACAGACACAATGGGTCAAATGGTTGCCTCTGGCTGAATGGTGGTATAACACTTCCTTCCATACAGCAACAAAATGACCCCATTTATGGCACTTTATGGGTATCAACCACCATCCATCACATCATATTTAAGAGAAAATTATAAGGTTCAAGCAGTGGAACATCACATCAAACATCAACAACAAGTCCTCCAACTCTTAAAGGATAACCTCGTGTTGGCATAGAATATAGAATGAAACAACAGGAAGATCAACATCGCAGCAAAATAATTTTTGATGTAGGTGATTGGGTATTCCTACGGCTACAACCATATAAACAAATGTCCCTCAAGCAAGCTAAGAAGGATAATAAATTATCATGAAAGTATTATGGTTCGTACAAGATGTTGCAAAAGATTGGTACTATGGCATACAAATTGGAGCTTCTTGTAGCGTATCGAGTGCACCCAGTTTTCCATGTTTCATGTTTAAAGAAGGTTATAGGCGACAAGGTCCCAGTTCAAACAATATTGCCAGAACTTGATGAGGAAGGAAAAATTATATTGGAACCAGAAGCAGTCACAGAAACAAGAATTGGCAGCTACGAAATCGATCAATTTCGAAGTATCTCATTAAATGGAATAACTTATCCACTAAATATTCCACATGGGAGGATGAGAATTTTATACAGAAGCATCCAGAACTACTCAAGCGTTGAGGACTACACTTTTTTGAAGGCGAGGGGCATGATAGTTCCCTAGAATACTAGTGATCACCCCATTACTATTGTAGTTGTATCCCTTATTAATATTGTTGTGCCCCTATTGTCCCCATATTTTCATTATTGTGCCCCATAGAATCCCTCTATTGTTATTTTTGTGGCTTTATATTATTATTGTTAGGTCAACTGGGTTATATTGTGACTCCTTAGACTCCTATATATAGAAAGGAAGTTTGTCATTTGAGTCTTCCAAGAATTATTCATTTATGTAATGTAAAGGAGATTGCCCCCTCGAAGAGGCTGAATTCTAAGGTGTTGATCTATCTTTTCTATATTTTCTTGAGTTGGTTTCATAACACGCACATCAACATCAACTGAGAGACAATATGCATGTCTCTCCTACAATCATCAGGTAGGTACATGTATGCAATATTCTTGACCTCTTCTCTTGAAAATAGTATAGTTAGAAATTTGTTGTCAATGCATGAGAGATGGGATTTTATAGGCTAAGGATAGGTCATCAGTCTTAGTTGCCTTCAACTGGTTGATTGCAGCTCACTCCACTCAAGAAATGTTGAAAAGTCAAATTATGAAGGGTGATGATTTTAAGGAATGAGGACAACAATTAAAAGAGGAAGTTTTTGCAAATGCCAAGTCACCACAGCACTCCAAGCCCTCCATCCACTTCATATTCACTATCTATTCATCATTCATCAATCCCATTTCGTTCTTGAGAAAAAAATAAGAAGACCATCCTCTCCATTTTCACAAACCAACACTACTGCCTTTGAGACCTAGCATCATCATCCAATCCCTCTTCATAATTTCATTTCACTCCCATATAGTCAGAAGGCGCTAAAGGAAGAAGGAATGACTACTACAGGAAGGCAGAATGCTATTGAAAGAAGGAAGAAAGGAAAAAAGTGTGCTAAAACCTAAAATGACAGTGCCTAAGAGAAACCTAATCAAAATAGAGAACTACAAGGCCATTAAGCAATCATCTAGGCCACAAAAGAAAAGAAGAAGGCAACAAAATGAAATAAGGCATTCACCATCAAAATTGAACTAAAACTATAGTTATGAAAAGCGGTGTTCCAAGAGGTCTCTAATCTATTTATAGCTTTTGTCCAGAGCCTAAAAATGGGAGAAACGCATGGGAATCAAGTTGAGGGCCTACCCTAACCTCAGTTTATCATTTATGCTCAAAACTAGTTTCCTGTAGTTTTAACAGGGTTTCCTGTAGTTTTGACAGGAATTCCTACAGGATGTCCTAGTTCTCATCTAAATGCATTTTGAAGGTGTTAGAGGTGTTCAAATGGTGGAAAAAGATAGTAGAAGGTTATAAGGGTGTGCAAGACCTTGCCAAATTGAAAAATATTCAAAAACCAATCTTGAATAAGGGGAAGAACGCAATCTAATGGTCGCAAGAAACAATGATCTTTCTTTGCAAAAATATGTTTTTGGGCTTGTCCTTCCAGAACTTGCAGCCAATATTCTTAATGCACAAAAGAGAGGTCACCAGGGCTATGGATGAGGCACAATGAGGTCCCTAAGTTACGTAGAGGATGAACAACACTTTCAACAGGGGGTATGATGGGCCTCTACATTAGACATAAATTAAGGCCCATGCCTCTAATTTAACAGATAAATTAAGGCATATGACCATCCTTCAGCACATTAAACTTCTCCGTGTACATTAGATAATTTATTTTTAACCTTAATATATTCATTAGGAAGGTTTATGAATAATTGAATATTTGTGCCTAATATTATTTATTTTTGTGGAATATTATGAGAATATTGAGTAGATTATGAAGAGTTGGGGGAGGAGATGATTTAGGGACTTTTTCCCTACTATTTGAGGATCAACAATAAATAATAAAGTGAACAAGATATTATGGAATTATGACACAAATTGTGGAACTCCAATGGTTGAGAACATCTACATCTAGGAGTTTGTTACACTAATCAAGGCATTTCGGTGGGGAAAGATTCGTCCATTGATGGGGAATGATTCTTAACCATTTTTTATAAGTACCAAGTCAAATTTTCCTCTAGTGAATTATTGAGAAAATCTAGGAATGTGTTCCCTACCATTTAATGTAAATTCCTAGTATTAGGGAATAGATCCACTAATCAAGGGATTTTGGTGGGGAAAGCTTCCTCCATTCATGGGGAATGATTCCTAATCATTTTGTATTAGTATCAAGTCGAATTTTCCTCTATGGATAGATTTCCATTAGTGTTATTGTGGAGAGAGCTTGCGTTTTTGCAACTCCATTGTATTTTCCTAGAAGGATGTAATACTTTTGAAGAGAATAATGAAGATTGGTATCATGTTAAGCTTATAAATATTGTTCTCCTCCATAGGTCTCTAATTTTCCTTGGGCTTGGCCATCCCAGGAGCCTCAGAGCCTTGTTGTATCATTTTCTTTCCTTCTTTTCATTGCTTATTCAAATGCATCTCTAGTTTTTATTCATTTTATTTCTGCATTTAGGATTAATAATTTCTTGTTGTAGGATTGAGTTAAATGGTTGATGTAAGTTATTTTTCAGGATCACAAGAATTATCTCATGATCTGTAAATGAGATCTTAGATTATTGTTAAGGTATTACAAACTCATGTACAGGATTTGCCTATATTACTTAGTGCAATGGATTGAAAAGATTGCAAATAATATAGACAATGAGCAGTTAGAGAAACGCAATAGAAAAACACACATAACACAGAAAATAATCAAGGAGTTCACAAAAACTCTTGGGCTACCTCTCCTAGTCCAGCTTTCAGTGGTGACCTCTCTGTTATGTCTTCAAGAGAATTTTTTGGAAATGTGAGTTCAAATTAAGTCTCAACACAACAACAAAAAATCAACATGGCTTTACTTAGATCCCCTAAATCTTTCTGAGTACATAGACTCTCCCCACTGACTCTCTGTCTCTATTTTCTCTCTATCTCAACTCTTCCTTCTTCTATTTTCTCTATCATTCAGTGGCTTTTTAAGTCAGTTGGCGTTTGTCTATTCGTTTTCCCCTTTGGACTCTCTAGCTCCCGGCCTCTGTCTGCTCAAATCCCCTCTAAGTGTTAAAAAATCCTTGTTGAACGTATTCAAGGATAGTCACCACTTGTTTTGTAATGGAAGGGACCATTGGCGCCTTTGAAATTGAAAAAATAGTCGTTCTCTATTTACACAGGGAAATACACAAAAACACTATAAAACTATGCCCAAACGCCTTTTATCGGACCTGAAATATTATCAATTCTACCCTAAACTCCATCAGGTCTAACTTTAAATCGTTATCGCAAATCACTTAGTTATGGTTCTTTTGTATTTGGGTTTATTATGAAAAAATCCCAAATACATAGAAAAACCTAACAATTCACCCCATATCGGACTTCAAATATTTTAATATCGCATTCATAACCCTTTCAGGTATGGCCATATCGCATGTTGCATACTTCTTTTGGCTTTCGATCACCATTGCTTCGATCGACCTTGTTAGCTATAAGCGCATTGGCGTATTGCAAGGTCTCTAGCTTGTGGCATTTTATATCGGCCCCACTCCTTGTATCATTGCGAGGCGATATTGTGATGCGATGTATTGCAATCACATATAGCATAGTCTTCGGGCCCTTTGGTAAGTTGTCCCTTGTATTTTGCCGATGTGATATTGCGAGTTAACCTCGGCCATTGATCTGCACACTTGATTGATGGTCCTCGTTGACTCGCGCTGATCGTTGTTGCAGTTACCATATGGTCGTCTCCAATGGACTTCGATTGCCACCTCTAATTGTGACATGCTGATTAGATCAGGACCGTTGATCGGCCAGATTCGACAACTCTTGTGCAGTATTGTATTAGCCTCCGATAGGCTCTATTTTCACTATTTCTACGTTTTTTTCTTGCCTGATAATGTAATCCTCCATTCTTGAAGGTTTATCCTTTGCAATAGTTTTTAAGTCTTGATGACTTAAAGAGTTCTTACTATCCATTTTGGATCACAACTTCCCATTGAAAAGCTTTTGGACCACCAAAAGTTGGTTTTTAAGCATCGATCAAGTGAGGATAGAGCTTCCTCACTCGTCCAATCTCTATCCATCATGCACTACTTGGTTTTGAACCTTTGAGTCTGATTCTTAGGTACTCAACATCCCGTCTACGAATAGTTCTCACCTTCCTATCCAAAACTATGTCTTCCTGCAACTCATTGAGATATTCAGGCAACAGATCGTCAATAGAAGGCAATTGAATTTGCTCTTTGGGATCTTTAATCAATGAAGGTTCATATAGTCTCAAGTTCTTTGCATTCATGACTGAATAGATACGCATATAAGCTGGAAAATCAAGGTAAAAAACGTTTTTGCCAATTTTGTCAAATATCTTGAAAGGCCCATACCTTATTGGTTTCAACTTCTTACCTTCACCTTGCATTCTATCTTTTCTGATGTACATCGAGACTTGATCACCAACTTGGAAGCTATGCTCCATTCGATGCTTGTCATGCCTTTCCTTGTACTTAGCCTGGCTTCTTTACAGTGGTTCTTGCACTACTTTTTGAATTTCTTGGATTTGTTCAATGAACTTGGTTGCTTTGTTCACATCACTGTGTCCATCAACTGCTATATCTTTACCAAAGACCAAATCCAAGGGATACTTTGGTGTAAAACAAAAAAAATTCTCAAAAGGAGATCTTAGAGTAGCAGATTGCTTGGCACTGTTGTAAGCATGTTGCACATAACACAAATGTTCATCCCAAAGCTTGGGATGATTGCTACAATAGCCTCTGAGAAATTGAATCACTATCTTGTTGACCACCTCTATTTGATCATTTGTTTGTGGATGAAATGTTGTGCTCTTATTCAATCTGGTATCCATAAACTTCCATAGACTTGACCAAAATTTCCCAACAAACCGGGAATCTCGATCAGATATAATAGAAGTGGGTAATCCAAAATGAACCCATACATGCTGAAAGAACAACATTTCCATTTGTTTAGTTGTAACCTGCTTATTACAAGGTATCAAAATACACATTTTTCTTAACCTATCCACAATAACATACAAATAATCATGACCTTTTCTAGATTTTGGCAATCTGCCAACAAAGTCCATGGAAACACTTTCCCAAGGATGAGAAGGAATGGAAGTGGGGTGTACAAACCTAATTTTCTGTTACTGGGCTTGCTTTTAGCACACATAGTACACCCTTTAATATATCTATAAACTGTTTCATGCATTCTTGGCCAATAACAGAACCTTTGCAACTATGCAACTATTTTACTTACACGAAAATGACCTGATATGTGAGAAGTATGTGCCTCTCAGACTATGTTAACTCTTTCAGTTTGTGGAATGCATAACTTTCCCAAATGAGATAAGAGTTGGTCCTTAACATAATAATCCAATTCTTCTACTGACTTAAAGTTGCATATACATATTTAAAATCTACATCTTGAGCATGTTGTTCAATGTAACTTTCATGCATTACTGAGTTATTCTTAAGCATAGTAGATGCATTTATGATTGGCCTTGATAGCATATCTACAACCTTATTGTGTATGTCTTTCTTATATCTGATGACAAGATGAAATTGTTGTAGGAAACCCATCCACCTATAATGTCTTGATTGTTGCAATTTAGTTTGTGAGTTAAAATATTGAAGTGGTCTATGGTATGTATGTATAATTGTTTGTTTTCCCATTAGGTAATGTTTCCATTTTTTCACACTCTGCACTAACACATACAATTATTTATCATATATGGGATAATTAACTACTGTAGAATTAAATGTCTCAGAATGATAGCATATGGGTTTACTGTGTTGCATCAACGCTGCTCTCATGGCATAGTCACTAGAATTTGTTTCAATCTCAAATGGATGTTGAAGATCTAACAATGTTAGTACTGGTGTTGTACTAATTTTTTCTTTTAAGGTGTCGAAGGCTTTCTGCTATTTCCCTCCCCACTAAAACACCTTGTTCAATCATATTAAAGCATGTAAGGGAGCTGAAATGAAGGAAAAGTTAGTAATAAACTTTCTCTAATATTGTGCTCCTCTTAGGAAACTCCTAACTTCTATAGTAGATTTCAGTTTAGGCTAGTTCACAATGACTTCAACCTTAGAGGGATCTATCTTCAATTCACCACCCCCTACAATATGACCCAAATAATTTAAAGATGTTTAACCAAATTCACATTTTGACAACTTCACATAGAGATTTTCTCTTTTCAAGACATCTAAGGTTTGTTTTATATGCTTCAAATGTTCTTCCCATGTTTTATTGAAAACAAGAATGTCATCTAAATATACAATTACAAAATCATCAATAAAAGGTCTGAGTACATTATTCATAACTCTCATGAAAGTGGCAAGAGCATTAGTTAAGCCAAAAGGCATAACCAGCCATTCATATAGCCCTTGCTTTGTATTGAAAGCAGTCTTCCATGCATCTTGTTCTACAACTCTAACCTGATGATAGCCACTATGCAAGTATAACTTGGAAAAGAAAACTGCCTCTTTCAGTTGATCTAATAGATCATCAATGCGAGGAAGAGGATGCCCCAAGTCTTCCTGAGTACATAGACTCTCCCCACTGACTCTCTGTCTCTATTTTCTCTCTGTCTTAGCTCTGCTTTCTTTTGCTTCTCTGTCATTCAATGGCCTTTTAAGCCAATCAGAATTTGTTTGTTCATTTTCCCCTTTGGGCTCTCTAGCTTCAGGCCTCTGTCCACTCAAATCCCCTTTGAGCATTAAACAATCCTTGTTGAATGCATTCAGGGATGGTGGCCAACTATTTTGTAATAGAAGGGACCATCAGCGCCATTGAAATCCCCAAAATATTCGTTCTTTGTTTACACAAAGAAATACACAAAAACAATGTAAACATCTACCCAAACGCCTTTTATTGGACTTGAAATATTATCAATGCTTCCCTAAACTCCATTGGGTCTGCCTTTAAATCGCTATCGTAAATCACTTACTCGTAGTTCCTTTGTATTTTGGTTTATTATGAAAAAATCCCAAATACACAGAAAAACCTGACAATTTGCCCCATATCGGACTTCAAATATTATAATGTCACATTCATAACCCTTTTAGGTTCTACCATATCGCATTTTGCATATTGCTTTTGGCTTCTGATTGCTGATTTCTCTGATAGGCCTTGTCAACTATCGACGCATCAATGTATCGAAAGATCGCTGGCTTGTGGCATGTTATATAAGCCCTGCTATTTGTATCTCTGTGATGTGATATTGTGATGCGATGTATCAAAATTGCATATCACATAGTCCCTAGGCCCTTTAGTAAGTCCTCCCTTGTATTTTGTCAATGCGATATTGCGAGTTAACATGGGTCGTTGATCTGCGCGCTTGATTGATAGTCCTCATTGACTTACGTTGATCGCTGTCGCAGTTACCATATGGTTGCCTCTGATGGACTCTGCTTGCCACCTTTTATTGTGATATGTTGATCAGATCAGGACTGTTGATCATCTAGATCTAACGGCTCCTCTGCATTGTTGTTTTGGCCTCCGATAGGCTCTGTTTTCACTACTTCTGCATATTTTTCTTCTCGATAGTGTAATCCACCATTCTTGAAGGTTTATCATTTGCGATAATTTTTAAGTATTGAAGACTTATAGGGTTTTTAGGATCTATTTGGGATCATCTCATCCTTGGAAAATATTTGGAAGTTCATAGTAATCATTGAGCTACTTGTATTAGTCTTCTTATTCCCAAATCTAGATTCTTGGACCTCCTTTTTAGCAAAGAACAATACATTTATGCTATTTTTTAGAGCATGCTATAGAGACTAAATTGAGCTTTTTCCACTTGCATTAGATCCAAAAATCATTATAGTTCATAGAAAAAATCACCCCATTGCATTTATGGTTGTTTTGGTTAGGCATTTTTTAGATTTACTAGCTCACTAGTTCTCGAATTTCTACATTTTTGACTAGTAATGTTCTTTATTTTCTTTGCATGGGTTAACAAAGGACTTTTTGAGTGATTCCACTTGGAATGGAGACCTAAGACATCCTATTTGATACCAAAGTTTTTCCCATCCAATTTTGATTTGATTTGCTTGGTCATTCAATGAATTATTGTCAATATGTACATCTTGTACGAAATTAGGGGATCATGTAGGAAATCACTGTAGCATCCTCTAGGAAATCCTATTTTGAGGCCAAATTGAGGAAAAATCCTCTAGGAAGCTAGAAAATGGACCCTACTTTCCTTCCAAGCCTTTTGACTACTCACCATCATCTCCAAGCCACTTGCCACATCACCAAAAGAGATTAACTTTGACACTCTCACATGAAAAAGACAAAAATATAAACAAATTTATTTTATTCATTTACATGCACAACAGTAGAAGGTTTGATGGTTTGAATCTTCATGCTTAGGAAATTAGGATTGCATAGATGTTAAATTAGCATTATTTTGAAGCAAATCCTCTTACATGTTAGTTAGAAAATGGTGTGTTTTAGCATTTGATTTCATTCTCTTTCCTTGTACTTTATTTCTTACAATAGGTTAAGGTTCCATTTCAAACATTAAATTTTCTTCAATTAGTTTAGGATTTGAATTCAGTACATACAATCCATTTGATTATGACAACAAAGGAAGGACACATTATATGGTGCACATATATTTCCAATATATCTTAATTTTGTACGAACCTCGAGTTCAGAATTAAAGTTGGTAGCCTTGAGAGTTGCAACATTCTTGTTGCAATATTGAGGCTCATCAAGAACCTTGCTTATCATCAAAGATGAAGAACATTGATTTTAAATATCACTTTGTGAGGGATATGATAGAAGACAAAAAGGTGTTGTTGGTAAAGGTGGACACTTTGAATTATACTACAGATGCATTGACAAAATTTGTGAACTCTAAGAACTTCTCTTGGTGTAGAGAAATAATGGGCATTGCAGGGTTTGATAAATGACTAAGCTCTCTTGTGTCCCTTGTGGAAAGAAAACAACAAGTGGGAGAATGTTGGGGGTTGAGAGGGGGGAAGAGCCCCCCCTTCGTTGCACCGACTGTGCAACAAAGGGGGTCACAGGGGATTTGAGGTGGGTGGTTAGACCCCTCTACAGGGTCCAAGGCAACACCCTAGGAATTTATTTTTGGACCTTATATTAGGTGGGCGAATGTACCTATGGTTTTTGTGCATGGTTTTTGCACATGGTTTTTGGCCCGATGGTTTTCAGTACATGGTATTGGATGCTTCAGCACATATATATATGCATTGTAACATTGAAAAGAACATAATGAAAAATAAATCTGGTAGTCCTAGTTTTGGGATCCAGGGGAAAATCTCTATGTGTATTTTTTTTATGTGTTATACTCTCGCTATTGTTTATTTTCTGTGTTTTAGAATTCATATGCAGGTAAGTTTTGTATGGGGTTAAAACCTACATTTTTTCTTTTAAATAATGTTGGTGGGTTGGGCCTACCCCACCGCACATTGCCTCCACACTCATCCACTAGCATATAATGTATATTATATGACACATGGCCACCTCATCCCTTCATCGGTTATGGGTAGGAAAAATTTTGCGGGCTAATATTCACAGGTGGTCTAATTTTCGATGCTTTTCCTAACAATCAAATTTGCCAATTTCTATATTTTATAAAGAATAATTTCCCTAATGTTATGGTGCAAAACCATTTTACCTTAAAAATCACCAATATTTTAAATATACTAATATAAAATAGTTATAAGTATAAATGTTTCTACGAAAATATCACCAAACATTTTAAAATGTGCATATTAAGTACTAGTAAGATTTGCCAAGGTTTCTAAAGTTTACAACAAAATTCCATCCTTAAAATTTTCCCTCGTCATGGAGTATGGATAGTTGATAAATATGGCGAATCCGGAAACCATGGAAGTCTCTGCCATTTATTTTGTTCAACCATTAAAAATTATCACAATAAATAAATTCAAAAAAAATAGTTATAACAAGTGACATATGTTGTATAATAGTATTCGGTTAATTTTGCACGGCAAAAGTTGTTGGCACAGGGTCCCCTGGGGTAAATTTTGTAACTAATTTTGTTAATTATGTAAAGACTCCTCATTTTGAGGAGCAGAGCACAAAGGTCATAGGAGTCAAAAGGAACTTTATTCCCTTATTTTTTTAGAAGATAGGCTGTTTTGTGACCCGCCCGTGGTTCGTGAACCATGGGATTGTAATGGAACAAACAATATAAAGGAGTGATAGTGAGTCATAGGAAGTTAGTTAGTAATTGAAGATCATTGTATGGGCATGTAATCTAAGGCAGGAAAGTATTTTTCTATACTTAGGCGAAGGGGAAGGCTCATGGAGCTATGTGCGTAGGGAAGAAGAGTCTATAATACAAGGATTATATCTAATAAAGACTATTTTGGAGAAATAATTGTGTATCTGTGCCTTTATATTTACTTCTATAATTTATGTGTATTCCATCAGTTTTCTGTATTTACTTGAAGAAATACTTAATTAATTCGTGAAAGTGGTATATTTACATGTTTAATTGATATTATGAATGTTTAAAGTGTTCTACGAGGGGTTAGATTCGGTTTTCTATAAGTTACTGTGATTTCTGCATTTTAAGGATTAGGGTTCATGAAGGTTGAGATAAAGCCCTAGGAGTAACAAAAGCCCATCACACAGACCTCTGGATGTAGAAACCTGGTTCTGTCATCCCCAATATTGCTTCGGGTGAGACTACATCTTGTTCTATGCACGTCGTTACCGAAAGGGCAAGTAGTTTAGGGTTTTGTTAGTCAGTGCAACTAACTCCAAACCTAGGTCTGAACCCCTCAAGCCATCAAATAGCCTATTGGGATAGGGTTACCTGGGGTGAATTTTCTAACTAATATGTTAATTATGTAAAGTCTTTGAATTTTGAGGAGTGGATTGCAAAGTTCATAGGAGTCAAAAGGGACTTTAGTTAGTTATTTTGTTAGAAGATAGGATGTTTTATGACCCACCATGGTTTGTGAAACATGGAATTCTAATGGAACAAATTATATAAAGGAGTCATAGCAAGTCATAAGAAGCTATCTAGTCATTGAATATCATTGTATGGGAAAGTAGTCTAAGGCAGGAAAGTTTGTTTTATGTACTTAGGTAAAGGGGAGGGATCTTGTAGTTGTGTGCATGGAGACCTTGGTATGTCTGAAAGTTTAGTGCACAGGCCCCTACAACTATGTGCACAGGGAGGAAGAGTCTGTAACAGAAGGATTATATCTAAGAAATACTATTTTGGAGCAATAATAATGTATATGTGCCTTTATATTTACTTCTGGAATTTATGTGTATTCACTCTATTTTCTACATTTACCTGAAGAAATAGTTAATTGATGCACAAAAGTGGCAGATCTACATGTCTACTTGATATTATCAATGTTTAAAGTGTTCTGCGAAGGGTTGGATTCTATTTTTTATAAGTTACTGTGATTTCTACATTTTAAAGATCAGGGTTTGTGAAGGTTGAGATAAATCCCTAACAGTAATAGAAGCGCATCACATAGACCTCTCGATGCAGAAACCTAGTTCTGTCATCCCCCAATACTACTTCAGGTGAGACTGCAGCGAGTGCTACGCAGGATGTTGTTGAAAGGGCCATCAGTTTACAGTTTTGTTGGTTGGCACAACTAACTCTGAACTTGTGTTCGGACCCCTCAAGCTAACAAATGATTCTGTTTTGGGGACTGGGATATGTCTGAGGAATGTGTGATGTCCAGTAAATGGTTCCTAACTAAGAATGAAATCAAGAATTGGATAGATCGGAAACTACATGAATTTGCATCTTAGAAAAATAGGAATTTGCGTCTGTTGAAGGAAGAGTGGCTAAAGATATTTATGTATACAAACGAGCACAAAATATTCTTCTTCTATTTTCTGTGTGAATTACACCAGTGGTTGTCAAAATTGGCAGATAGTCAAGGTACGTGGAAGTTGGATGACTCTATTGTGTGGACTTCAGAGTTGGTAGGGCATATTGAAGCTTTAGAGAACAAGATCATGAAGGCTATCAATTACTAGATCGATAGAATTTTGGGCGGATTCATTATTTAGTTTGTAATCAATACATATTTCAATTATGGAAAAGATAAATCAAAATTCTTCAAAGGACCTAGTGGTAAGTATCTAAAATCCCTTAAGAATTGGATTAAAATGCTATTGTACAAGAAAAGGGTTATGCCATTAAATTAATGTTTAGAAGAAATTTGATGGAGTTACGTGAAGTGGAAAACCATTCAGAAGGGACCTAGATTTAGGTGTTGAGTATAGTCCTCTATTGGGAGCATTTGATAGTGACAAAGAAAGTAGTGTCTTGAGGGCACCTCTAGGTGCACTATAGACAATAAACCAGGGTATCGTGGGGATACAAAATCCATCCACTCCACCTCCACTACCACCTCCACCTCACACACATACACCTACACATTCACCTCCACCTCCATCTCCACTATTCCACATGGCCATTGTAATGAAAATGAACATATTCAAAGGTCTGGGGACAAAAGACCCTGAACAATTCTGGTTTGTAGTAGATGTTGTGTGGAAGTCACAATATGTTACAAATGATGATTTGAGGAAAGTGCAGTTGGTTACTGCACTACAAGATAGAGCACTAAGCTCATACATTAAGTATTGTTCGATGCATCCAAATGTAACAATGGACGAGACCAAGAAGGTGCTTAGTAGTGACTTTAAGAAGCTTGAGTCACAAGCTCAGTCAGTAACAGAGTTCAAAGAAATCTAGTAGAAGGTCAATGAGTTTGCATGGGAATTTTCTCAAAGGTTGAAGTCTTTGCTCGAGCAAGCCAATATGCAGATCACAGATGATCAACATAGGGATTGGTACACTAATTCGTTGTTACCTCATCTAATATTACCACTATCACAAAAAAAAATTGTAATGTAGGCTGAAGCATTAGAGATTTCTATGAGATTGGAAGCTTTGCCCATTCAGGATATGAATTTGGGGGTGAAATAGATTTAGTCATAGCTGGCTAGCTTACATATGGAGTTACAGAGCCTAAAGAAGGGAAAGGAAGTCAAGACTGAAGTTTGCGTAGAAATTTGGTGCTTAAAATGCAAAGGGCATGGTCATGATAAGGACCATTGCTCAGTTTATCATAAGTATCTTAGTGGGGGAGGCCTTGTCCCCTTGAAGCTAGAAAATATCGTTGGGCCAATCATGGGGGGTAGCACCATTGTCATGATGAGTGCCATTGCTGAAGTTATGATTTATGATGGATAGAACCCCTATATATAGAATGCAAGGAGAGAATCGTCCTCAAGATCAAGGCACAATTGCAGCATGTGGAGGATTCGAAGACTGAGGAAGAGGGTGAGGAGGAGGATATGGAAGGTGTTATGGTCATATCGTTTGTTACAATTATGGGGAAGCATGTCATTTTGGATGGGATTGTCAAAATACAACACACCCTTCCTATCAAAATTGTCGATAGTTTGACCATGTTATAGAAGATTCCCCAGTTATTATCACAAAGATGTAAGAAAAGAAGACTTATACACAGGAGCCTATGTATAACATCAAAATTATGAGTTTGGAGCCTTGCGAAGATGGTCCTAGTGTCAATATTGTTAGGAAAATTAGTATAGTTATTGGAGAAGATAAGGGGAAATAGAAAGAAGTTGATATATGGGTTCACGAACCTACTGATAAGGAGACAAGATTCAATATAAATAAGGTGAAAGAAATATTTATGGAAGCAAGGAGGAGCTTCACGGATGAAGGATCTTCTACATCAAGAACTAAAAATATGAGAAAATCTAAAGAAATCAATAATGCACAGGAGACAACCTGTCATTATTAGCATCATTTTTAAAAACCTATATGAAATTATTGAGGGATAAGAAGGTAGTAGAAAGTATTCAAGAATTGATTTATAACTACACTGGTAAGAATAAGCATCAAGATGAATAGTGCACTACAAATAAGGTGGGCAAAAGTATGAAGATGACCGGTTGCGAAATGAGATTGATTGTGTAGATTGGAGAATATGAAATGGACTAGGTACTTCTTGATTTGGGGTCCGATGTAAATTTTCTAACAAAGAAAAATTAGGAAACAATGGGAATACCAATGCTACAGTGGTCCCTGATTGAGTTGAGAATGACCAATCAGTAGAATATTATTCCTATGGGGTGCCTACGTGGAGTGACTATAGATATCGAAGCGGTGTGCACCATAACTAAATTTGAAGTGATTGAAATAGTAGATGACAGTAACCCATATCCAGCATTGCTTGGAATTGATTGGGAATTTGATATGAACACATTCATCTGTTTGAAGAAGCGTAGTATGAAATTTGAAAAGAAATTACTAAGGGTGATTGTGCCATTAGATACAACCAAAGGTGCATGGTATACTTAACTAGTCCATGATTATGAGGAGGACAAAAATATTGAGCAGATCTATAAGCTAACTTCATAGGATGAAGATTCGATCAACCCTATTGTAGAAGGGTAGACTAAGAGGGAGAAGGATAGCTCCTGTACTTTAGATTCTAATGAGGAGATCAAGCACTAGCAGAAACAATTGCATGAAGTATCATCATTGTGATGCAACAGGATTACCAAATCGCTACGATGTATATCCACCAAGGTACACAATTTACCGTATTATGTTGGTTTAGAGGATGTCAATTTATTCTTGAATGAATTTGAAAGGGAGGTATTGGAGGAACATTGGTTCCAAGCACTAGACATCGTGCTGCGAGCTATGCCTTCCCATTGGTGGGGAGCACATAAAAACAATTTTGTAGATTGGAAGGTGTGTCAAAGAATGATGAAGTTGATCTTTGGGTATGGTAATACCCACATTATGGAGAAATACATAGGGAAGGATAATCCACATGGGCACTTAGCTTGTTGGAAAAAAGAATGGGGAGAAGAATCGCAGCTGGAGTGGGTTCATATATTCTGCAACACTTTGGATACAATTCCAATGAATTGGTATCTGGAAACAGAGCTGTTAAATGGGACCGCAAAATGGGATGTTTTGAAAGAAATTTTTTCGTTAACTTTTAGTTTTGAAGACGGGTTTGAATGTATAGATGAAGCACTGTAGATGACCAAAGATGCTATATTCAAACTGCCTAAGAAAATGGTTGAATGGGTACAATTATATTATGGTATGTAGCTGCACCATGCACTTGAATGCTACAATGTGACTGCGGAGGATGGTGAAGAAGATCCTAGGAACATTCACATTCCTGATTTTGAAGGAGAACATGAAGTCAAGGGGCCTAAGGATGAAATCCTTGATATATCAGAGCCTTTAAAGACCAAGCAGGTGAATATTGGAGCATAAGCATAGCCAAAGTTCACAAACATAGGTGACTATTAGGACAAAGATATAGTAGATAAGTTCACGGAGCTCCTGCGAGAGTATCAAGACTTGTTTCCCACCAAGTTATATAACATAAAAGGAATAGTATGGGACCTAGGAGTCATGAAGATCACTTTGAAGCTAGATGCAAAGCCAGTGAAATAGTGTCTCTATCAATTAAATCCTAAGTATAAGGAAAAAGTGTGTAAGGAATTGGATAAAATGTTTGAAGCCGAGATCATTGAACCTGTCGAGGAATTGGACTAGGTTAGTCCCATGGTGGTTCAAGGAAAGAAAACATAGGGTGAAATTCGAATATGTGTAGACTTAAGGAAGTTGAATGACGTGTGTGTCCATGATCCATTCCCCATGCCATTTAGAGATGACGTACTAGAGAATGTTGGAGGACAGGAAGCTTATTCATTAATGGATGGATTCTCAAGGTATCATCAGATCAAGATCATGCTAGACAAACGGAGTAAGATCACCTTCATGACTGAATGGAGCTATTTTTAGTATACAGTGATGCCTTTTGAGCTTAAGAATTCCTTTGCAATTTTCTATAGGGTTCAATAAATTTTTGAAGGTTTACTTCGATGACAGGAAAAAGTTCAGGTTAGTAAAGCGGCATGTTGCTAGTCTACGCCTCCTGTTGGATACTTGTTGAAAGCATCAGAAAGCCCTGAATTTGAAGTAATTCATATTCTATGTACCCTATGTGATACTCTTGGTCCATGTTGTTTGCAAGCAAGGATTGATGGTAGACCTTGCCAAAATTGCAGTAATAATTAATTTGGATGCCCCAAAGAATGTTAAACAACTGTGCGCAACATTGGGTTGTACAAGATATTACAGGAAGTTCATCAAAGTGTATGCACAAATCATTGTGCCTATGCAAAAATTATTGAAGAAGGATACGAAATTTTGTTGGGACCAGGATTTCCATAAAGGTTTGGATGCCTTAAAGGAGAAAATGGGCACCACACCCATTTCAGTGTTCCCCAACTGGAAGGAGTTCCACGTTCATGTAGATTCTTCCTGAATCACGCTAGGGGTTGCCCTGACCAAACCAGTGTAGTGATATGTTGACCATCCAATAGAATTTTTAAGTAGAAGGTTATCAAAGGAAGAAAAGAACTATTCAACCTCTGAGCACAAAGGTTTATCAATGGTGTATGTGTTGCAGAAGTTTAGGCACTATATGTTGGGTGCACACTTCAAGATGTATACATATCATTTTGCTTTGAAATACTTGGTCAACAAGCCTGTTTTGTGGGGGGAAATTTGTAAATGGTTGCTACTATTCCAAGAATATGATTTTGAAGTAATTGGGAAGCTAGGGGGCCTGAATGTTGGTCGAGATCGCCTATCCCAAATTGAGAATGGGGATGAGCCTACGAGTCTAAACGAAGGGTTTCCTAATGTGCATCTCTTCGCGGTTCAGGTCGTAGATGATAATTTCCAAGATATAATTCAATTTTTTTCTACACACACCAATCTTGCAGGGTATTAGGTGCAACAAAAGAAAGAACTAGTGTCCTAGGCTATAGAATTCTCTATTATCACCAGACACTTATACAAAATGGGCTCTGATGAAATCTTGCATAGGTATGTTCCAGAGTATGAGCAACATAGTATCCTTGCAGAAGCACATGGATGAGTAGCGGGAGGACATTATGCAAGAAGAGAAACTGCGTAGAAGATACTACATGCAAGACTCTGGTGGCCGAGTCTACATAAGCACTCCAAAATATATTGCAAGGCATGCAATGTCTGCTAGAGGATGGGGAGACCATTGCAAAGGGTTGAATTTCCACTGAATATGCAAGTGATGTTGCAGGCATTCGATACGTGGGAAATAGACTTTCTGGGACCAATAAAACCACTATAGAAGAAGAGAGGACCCATATATCTCATTACCATGAATAAATACTTAACCAGGTGGTCAGAGGCTTAACCTATAAAATATTGTAGCACTGCTACCACTAGGAAGTTTATTTTTGAATATATCTTGTCTGAATTTGGCTGCCCTAATATTTTGATGAGAGATAGGGGCACACACTTCTTGAATGATACAATTGTTGCATTTCTTGAGGAATTCCAAATCTATCACTGGAAGAGTACACCTTATCACCCTCAAGCGAATGGCACAATAGAAGCCTTCAAAAAAATTACGGAAAAGGATTTGGTGAAGATTTGTAATGTGAAGTGAAATGAATAGGATGTACGCATACAACCAGTCCTATGGGTGTACAGGACTACCTGTAAAAAGTTGACAGGAAAAACAACGTTCAGACCAGTATATGGGAAAGAGCCTGTAGTGCCCATGGAGTAAATAGTGCCAAGCTTATGGGTTGTAGCAATTATGGAGATGGATGATCATGATACTAAGGAATAACAGTTCACGCAGTTCATTGAGTTGTAGGAGGATCACTTATTAGCCAGATTTCATCAACACATGTGTAAGGGGTTAATTCCTACTGGTATATCCTTATTACAGATTCATGGATTGCTTCAGAAAGAGAAGATCATTGTTTCTATCAATCCTAATGGTAAACATAATTTCATCAATGTTAAATTGGCAAAAAAATTGCAAGTCCCAGCAAAACATATTGAAAATACACAGGTTGATGATAAGGATGTTCAAATTTATAAGGATTTGAAACTTTCTATGGATAAGTATGTGTTTCATGGTGATTTTTATGATTCAGAGATGGATAATATGGATGTTGTTTTCGGATATCCTTGGATGGACTCCGTGGGTACTATCAATATTAATGTACAGAAGAAATTCCTGAAGCTATGGTATAAAAAGAAGAAAATTACATTACAGGATATTTCCATCCATAAACAGGTAGAGCACATGGAGGCTGAAGCAGAACATGTTCAAGGGACTGGCATATCAGATGATGAGCCTTTGATGATCGACAATCAAACACAAACAGAGGCAGCAGAAGGAAAGGTTACAGGTGATGATACATCAGAGGAGGGCTCAGTGGTTGAAGTCATATTGAAAAACAAGACACCACAACAGGCACCACAGAAGGGTGAAGTCAAGCCAAAGCCATCATGGGTTAAAAATTCAACATATCATCACCCACATCACCCCGCAAGACAACCATCAAGATGGAAACCAAGTAGTCACATGATGGAGACAAAGGAGAGACGATCCACCTACTACACAGCAACACAGAAGAGCGGCCACGGTCAACTTCCATCTCAAGCGAGCGAGGCACCACGAGATCGAGGGTTCACCTTTCTCTTGGATGGCTAGATGCACGTGCTTGGTATTAGTGGACTACTCTTTTGAGTAGATCTTATTATTTATGTTCTTCTCATGTTTCGGGGACGAAACATGCTAAAGGGGGTGGAATGTTATGTATCTAGGGGGGTAATATGGGGTACCAAGGGAGGTACCCAAGGTAATAATGTAATAATGGGATGGGCCATAGTAATAAATAAGGTGGTTAACCCATGTCATGTAAGGGACCACAAGTAGTTAATAACAATGTAAGGGGCCCATGGTATTAGTTGATGGTATGAGGAAACCATGGTAATGATGCATGGTATTGTATGTATGAGGCCTATATAGAGGCTAGATACTCCAGATGGAGGGAGATGAAGAGAAGTATTCTTGTATGAATAGCCATATGGCTTGTGGAGTGTTCTCCTTCCTTAAGGAGTGAATGTATGGTGTTGCCCTACCTTAAGGGTTTGATAATAAAGATTCATTTCATATTTTGTATTTTTATATCAGATCTATAATATTTCTAGGTTAGATCTACAACAAGTGGTATCAGAGCTACAGCAAAGAGGTTGTAGTGCCCATGGAGTAAATAGTGCCAAGCTTATGGGTTGTAGCAGTTATGGACATGGCTGATCATGATACCAAGGAATAACGGTTCACGCAGTTCATTGAGTTGTAGGAGGATCACTTATTAGCCAGATTTCATCAACACATCCAGAAGGACTGCAAAAACGAATGGCATGATTTTCGTATCAAACATTGCACCTTCAAGGCCGAAGGCTTAGTGTTGACAATAAGTTGACGAAGTTCCTGGGAAAATTTGAGATGCACTAAATGGGACCATATCTTGTAAAGGAAGTTACAGATGGAGGCACAGTTCAGCTCGTGAAGCTGAATGGAGAATTATTTTCGAGAAAATTCAATGGGAGTTGATTGAAGCTAAACAAGGGTGATCCCTCCCCTACACAATGACTATATGATTGCAAGATAGTCTTGGTACTCCAAGCAGCTGCAAGGAAGTACGGGACTTCACAATACACTTCCAAAAGGAAGGGTGGGTGAAGCGAAGGGGCTACATGACGAATCAAGGAAAAACGCAGAGAGAATTTGCGATGAAGGTTTTGTGCTATGATGGTTGGTCCCATGCATTCGGGCCAAAAAGTGATTGTTGGAAGAACTATTGCTAATTGGATGGAGGATTTTCCATTGAAAGGAGTGGGGGAGGAGAATTTAAGTTTCATATCTTTGGAATTTTGCCACCAATTGTGCATTAATTACCAGGAATTAGAGGGAAAGGTTGGATTTCAATTCAAGCTAGTCTATAAATATGGCATACTGCTCTACATTTGAACACTTTTCTTCCTTAGAGTTTTCCTTAAGATTTTTCGCCTTGCATTACACAAAGTAAAGTGTAGTATGTCTAAGATTGATTGGGAGGGATTTCTTTCACGACTGGCATTCACAAACCTGGTTGATTGGAACTGTAAGAACTTCCTTGAGTGAATGACTGCAACTTGCCTTGAGACAGAGCTAATCCCAACTGTGATAGTTGTCACCCCACCTATACATATAGGGTTTCCTACTAGTGTGGATAGGTCGCCAAGGCCCAAGGCATCTACTTCTATGGTGGGGGGTAGGAATTAGAAGAAAACTTAGAAAGCACCGATGTGGAAATTTCCATTGAAAAATCCGACAAAAATATGCCAAAAGGGAAAAATGGATAAGTCTAAACAACCAACAGAGCTAGTGGATCTAGATGAGGAAGAAATATGCAGAGGAATAGAGGATATTGATGCAGAAGAGGTTGAGCCAATAACTTTACTTCTATAGTATATCCCATCTCGCAAATCCATCGCTAAAGTGCCAAAGGATCCAGATAATGCGAAGTTTATGGTTTCCACACCATTATTGTTGAAGAGTGTGTTTTATGAGGGAAACTTATTGTCCTGTATACCAGATCTAAAAATAAACGATTGGGACCTTAAATACTATGATAAATTTCCAAAATTGGTATTGAACAAGTACCTCAAGAAGGTCTACTATGAGGAGTTTGATGTCATGCACCTTGAGCCAATGAACTAGGCGGCTAAAGTTGGGGGTGCGGGGCTCCTAAACATGTCGTAGGTTCCTCACTTTAATCGCACGAATATTAACACCATATGTGCACCAACTATTAATGCTAGTACACGATGGGTGCCTCTAGTTGGGAGAACCCATACTCATCACTGATATGTTGATCCATCGCATAATGTTTCTGCCATCCAAGGATTGGAACTTGCGGAGGATTTCGTAAGAAAGTCGAAGTTGGCAAACCAAATGAAGGGAAAGTTTCATGTGGTGAAAAAATCGCATGGATACTCTATTCAGTCCATATCATATCATGAAGTGAAATTTTTTGAGCAGATACTAGTTGGTAATATCATCAGAAAGTGTCATGCAGATGAAGTGTCGATGCCAGTTTTATCTTTGGCTACACAATGTGAAAAAGGAGTCTAGTATAACTGGGCTCAATACTTATGTAAAGAGTTTCTCGAGGACTATAGGGAGGCTCAAGATGAGGGCAATGAATTTCACTATGCTTGGTTGTTGTTGTTGATCACTTTAGTGGCATGGAGGACAGCCAAAGAGATCCAATTCCCTAAGTAGGACTCGAACCTACCGAAGGCTGTGAAAGTTCGCTTCGCTATGGGCTACTAAGGACCCTGCATGCATCATGGAGACAAAAAAATTCTGGGTCTTATTTGAGACAGGACTAACGATGGTGATCAACCAGTAGCCAAGGTTATCACCCACCTTGCACATGTAGTACACTAACATCACTAATTTCAAGGCAGATTTCCATAATTTGCACATTTGGCAAAGAAGGATGTTTGGGGCATATGGCACAAGTTGCCTTACTTGATTTCTGAGGAAGATGTAGTCGGGGTTATCGACAAGTGGCCAAGTGATTGGATCACCCCTTCATATTCCGACATATGTACCAATATGGCTGCTGAAGGTTCGTAGTGTAGGCCACAACATAAAAAAATAAGGAGGCACAAAAAGTTGCCGCTCAAGAAAAGGTTGTGTATAAGAAAGAAGCTAGTGTGAAATAGAAAGAAGTTGTTGCAAAAGAAGTGTTTGCCAAGGAGAAAGAAGAAGTGTAGGAAACGACTATGTCCTAAGCCGCCATTGACATGGATGAGTCTAATACCAAGCTCACAGAGGTGGAGGAAGAAACTAAGGTGGAAGAAGAAGGGGGCACAGAGTTGGATTCCCCCTTCATTGTCAAGAAGCGAAAGAAGAGGACTTCCACAGAGAAGCATAAGAAGCAAAATTATGACAAAATGGCAGGCACAATGCCTTTAGTCCTCATAGAAGGTTACTTGGATGAAATTTGGGAGGTGGTCTGTGATGGCACAATGGATATGATGAGCCACTTCGAAGCATAGTACCAAGAATTTCTTAGTAAAGTACAACAGGGGTTGCAAGACTTGTAACTTCAAAAGGTCTTCTACAAGCAAGCATGGGATAGGTGAGTGAGAAGCCAACAAGCCTCAATCAAGTAAGCAGGTTATTCTTGGACTAAAAAATAACCATTGATCTCCACAAGGTTCAACTGCAAGAAGGTTCCCTATGCACTGACTCAGTCGAAGAGTAGGCACACCTCCTAAAAATGAAGAACCTGAATCTGAAACCGACTCAGCCAAAGAGTAGGCACACCTCCTAAAAATGAAGAACCTAAATCTGAATCTGGTTGCAATCCCGATTCATAATTTGGACGAGCTACACCAAGGTGTGTTCAATGAACTCAAGATTTGAGAGAAAAGCACACTGTTGGTAATCAACGAAGTCAAAACTAATAATCATTATATCTTCTAGGAAAATGTGCAAGCCCTCAAATAAAAGGAGGAGGTCACAAAGTGAAGCCAAGAACTGGAAACAATGATTGCATAGACCTACAGTGAGCTTCTAGAGTTCAAGATCACAGCAGAAGCAACCTCCGTGGAGAAGGTTCAAAAGTTGGTCGCTGCATTCAAAGAGTCTAAGGACATAATTGATTGATTCAGGTTTGTGCTGTAGCTACAAATCTTAGAGTTACAACTAAAGCTACATCCCACTACTCCTCCAAAAGTTAGACAACAGCGTAGAGCTGCTATTAAAGAAGGAATGGCCACCTTGGAAGATGTTTTCAAGGGTTGCATTGAGCTATTTGAGTAGGCCATGGAGTTATGGACCTCACTTTAGGAGGATCGAACTCTACAAAATATTGGCATGGACATCACATAAAAGCAGAGACAATTTGATGGAATCTGATCAAGAATGCAGACCCTAGTACGAGTATAAAGGTTCGCTAGATTACAGGAAGGAAAGCTCATTCATAATGAAATTATTGACCTACATTGCAAGGAAATGAGCATCTCTTCAAGGGCGCAACCATCAGCGAATGAGGCCTGTTGAGGAGGTAAATCCCCTCTACGGTTAGAGTCGATCCTTACTAGCCTAGAACGGGTTTAGCAACAATCATCAAATGCTATAGCGCAAGTTCCTAATTGAAAATTAATAGACTAGTGATGAAGGCCTACCTAGATTCCAATGCTATTGTTTGTAGAAGAGGTGGTGCTCCCATTCCTTTGCTTCGACAGATCACAATCCTCATGATCTCCATGAATGGACACCTGCACATACAAGAAATGACACAAACACAAGCATAAAATCTAGCATATGCAACTATATATCAGTCAGAAAGGATATAACTTATCATCATCACAAATAACAACAAGAGTGGAACCATAACCAATAGTCATTCATTAATACTTAATCAAAGAAGAATACAACCAAAGTTCTGACGTTGGATTCTCCTTTGGCGGGTAGTCAGTAGCACATGTCTCGCAAAGCTTGTTGGGAATAAGGACAAGCCTCTCTCTTTGGTTCTTGGATAATAATATCCTTGCTTGTATTTGGCCTTATGGGAATCAAGAAGGCTCTTGCAGCATGAAGCTCTTGGAAACTTGACAATTCTCAATCTCTGGAACTAGCTTGCAAAGGAAAATGGGCAAGCTTTTATAGATGGAGGAAGGGGAGTTGGGATCATAACCAATAATCATGGGATTGTCCATATCATCAAGGAAGCTTCCATGAAAGGTGGCAAACCACTTTCTCTCTATGGAAATCCACAGCTGAACCACCCAACTCAAGATAGATAGCAGTCCAGGAATTTGTTAGGACGAAACTTCCATCATTGATTTGTTAAAAAGCATCTCTGATTATGGTTGGTGCGGGTGCAACTCTATGAAAGAGCACCAAATGGCGCGCCCTCTTTGGAGGATTTGCCCCCTTAGCATGAGGGCTGCACTATGGAACCATGCCAATGGAAAAAGAGCTATTTTTAGGGTTTTTTCATAGGAGATGTCTTGAGGGCAAACAAAGCTCATGTTTAGGGGAATGCAATGCAAGTGTTTATAGGCCATTTCACTTCTCATAGGTCCCGGAATGAGTCCTCCAAGATGCGGGAGAGGGGTAGCAGGGACGGTGACAGATTGCTATGTAACAGATGCCCCCTAAAGCATGAGGCCTGAGAGAGAGAGAGAGAGGGGTGAAATGCTTTACGAGAACATGTCCAACCGAAAACACTGCCGCTAGAAAACATGAGTGGAGAAGTAAAACTGATGTCTCCAATACATGATATAGGTGGTATGGGCACAACCATCCATAGCAGAGTACACAATAATCCAGATCCAAGGTATGGGCATAGCCATCCAATGAGGATCGATAAATAGACTCAAGCATGGTCACAGCCATCCAGTGAATGAGTCATGTAACAATCATCGTAATCCACAAAATTGCAGCCTGGATTCCAATAGACAAAATCCAAGGCCTTTCACTCCATCTAGACCCGAAAAAAGTACAAGTTCAAGAATGTGAATATATGAGCTGAAGTTGAGCATGCAGGAACATTGTCTGATTACCAACCAATGGTGAAAGATGTTAACAGCTGCGATACGTACCATAAATAATTGCAATGGCCCTTAAGGTACTATAGGTACAATCTACGACATGTGAATCAGTGAGCTGGCATTGAACACTCGTAGAATCATTCGATCGGAGGCCAATGATGAAAACCTCATGTCGAATGTGAAGAACCTACCATTGAGGTATGTAGGCTCCAAGGCACAAGAAGGGAGTCTCTAGATCAACTTCCCGAATAATGAGCTAAGGTCGACAGAAGTGACCTTGACCGAAGGTGGGCCATAGTATTTCCCACATCATCGATGCGAGACAGAGGAAGATAATGTTTTTGTGAATTAGGATTATATGAGTTATCAGACGGAGGTTGATATTTCGCAGAGGTCACCTTCTCTTGAACATAACGGTCGCATGACAGTGGGCTTGGCAGTATTTGACATCAATCGATTAGAGGTCATGGTGACAAGGCAAAGAGCTGATGAGAGGTCAAAGAGGATCACCCAAACCCACAGAGGGAAGTGAAAAATGAGATGAGATGTCCCCACCCAGACACGAATGCAGACAAGTGCCATGTTCAAGAGCAACATACTGCTGACATGAAAATGATTCTAGTTCCATTTTCCCCACCATTTCTAGCGAGTACCCAATTAGTTTGATTAACAAGCTTGACGGGGATAGCATATGCTTGTAAAATGTCATTTCAACGGAATCCAATGTCATCAAGTTTTAACGAGTCTGACAAAGGAAGGACTCGACACCTTTTTATGCTTAGAGAGTTTGAAAAGACAACAGAAAAATAAACTCGAGGGGTGTCTTTTTTTGTAAAGTTGTGTCTCTCAACCCGAAAAAGTATAAAACAATGCTCAAAAGAACCGCCCGATCATTACGATCGAGGAGTACTTTTCATGATTAGTGACTTTGACTTGAAAAAGTAAAAAAGCGACCGAAAGCACGTGGTTTCGTAACTGTAATAAGCCTGAAACGACAAGGGCCTGATGATATTTTTGTCTTTACATGGTCAGAAAAGATCTTAAAGGCAACCGCCTCTTATTTACGTTTAACGAGTCAAGAGGAATAACTCGGCAATCGTTTCATCTTTAAATGGTCATAAAAGAGCTAAAAGAAGACCTCCATTTTTATTCTCTTTAATGAGTCAAAAAGGGAAAAAATACTCGGCAATATTTTCATATTTTACGAGTCAGACAAGAGCTTAAAGGTGACTCATCCTAGAGGAATGAGTGGTATAAAGGGTAGCAACTGGTTCTAGCAATGGTGGAACTGCTCAAAACATGTAATGGTCAAGAGGCTGGCTAATAAAACCACTCATTGTTGTGGTTCCTTAGGAAAGTAAAAAAAAACTGAGTGAAATCATATGATCAACCAACGAGATGGTGGCCATGGAATGAAACAACCAAGGCTCATCTAGCATAATTCAGCGCATAAAAATGGAAATCACGAGATGTACATCTGGGTGGGTTCATTTTTACACAAGCCTGAACCATGGAGAACTCTGCTTGCATTCGGTTTCATGTTTACACAAGCTTGAAACAAAAAACTATGCTTTTTATAAGTTCGCATGCCCCCATCATAATGATGAAAAATGAGTTACATGCCCCCCAAGCTTCATTTCATTCAACAAAGTGGATGGAATGAAGGTTCACTTTCAAGATCTTCGAAAGACTCAACTTGTATTTTACGAGATCTTAATCAAAAGATGTGATCTGGAAAGGGAGTTGTTTCATTTTTTAATGATGTTAACACAGTAAAAGAACTATCCTCATAACCCTTGTTTCACTTTTTAACGAGCTTGACACAAGATTAGGAACTATGCTCGACCAGACCCAGTTTCATTTTTTAAGGAGCTTGACATAGGAAGGTGAACTATGCTCCGAATGAACTTCATCATAATGAACAGGAAGTCATTGCATCCAAAAGTGTCACTCCCAGTGGAAGGATAACATCTTGGAAGTTAGGACCCAATGCCCCCAGGACACTATGCACGATGGCAACATCACTGGATACAGGCACGTGATAAGTAGCCACGTAGTTGACCTGCAGTGGGGTAGATACAACTAGTGGATAAAAACCAGGAGGGGATGGAAACTGTGCAGGAGGCATCGGGGGACTAAAGAATGATAATTGATCTATAGTCACGATTATTCCATTGTGTGGAAAGCAAACCACATGGAAAAGTGAAGAGACAAGGGCCCCCATGGCATAAACATAGTCACGACGAAGGCGAAGACTGAAATATAAAGAACCTTGGGTAACCAGTACGTCTATATAGACAGTTTTGCCTCCCAAAGTAATAGGGAACTTCAAAAGCATTCCTAATGGTTGACTGGTTCCTCTGTCAAACGCTAATATACTATTTGTGATTGGCATAAGCTGTGGGGAGCCTAACGCTTGCCAAGTAGTGGAAGGCATAAGACTGACAGATGCACCCTCATCCAAGACAGTTCCAGATACCGCATTATCATAGGCATGTACTGTAATCTGGAAAGGCACATGGGATGGAAGGTGGAAAGCATTCAGGTGACTCCAATCGAAGGAAACGACTGAACTACTTGGTGGGGGAACCGTATGATTTCCCCCCCGCTCTATAGGAACCAAAGAAGGACTCTCTGGATCAGCTGGGATAGGAGGGTCATTTTCGGACTCAGGAGAATCTAACAAGATGAGAAGAACATGAGCATGAGGCTCTTTCGAAACAGGGTGATCGACGGGTGGTGAACCCGAGTTGAAACTCTCTCCGACCAATGGTTGGTCCAGAATAGGCTTAGCATAGCCAGGTTCAGAAAGAGGAGGATGGAAAAGAGAAGGATCTAAATCAATCTCTCTGTCAACAGGGAGATGGTCTGAAGAGAGCCTCTGATAACCAACGGGAAGTTGGGGTGTAGACGCTGTAAGACTTTCCAAAATAATGGAAGATTTATCCATGAGCGAACAAAGGTGAAGGGGATGGTTGCCTTCATATAGTCTACAGGGGATTCGAATCTTCCTTTTCTTCAAAATATTTCTAGTTGATAGGGTAGCATCGCCATGAGCTTCAGAGGATGATGAGGGATGAGCCGGATCATGGGACCATACTTCTAAGATCCTAGGAATTCCAAGACAATCACGAAGAAGATGGTCACTCTTGCACAATTTACAAGGAAACTTGACCTTCCACAGAGGAGCAGAAGGTGGTCCGACCTGAGATGTACTCGGAGTAGTAGCTGGATAGATGGCCTCGTGCTTATCAGACTTCTTCTTCTTCTTCTTCTTCTTCTTCTTCTTCTTCTTCTTCTTCTTAGCCACCTGGTTACTTGAATCCAGACTTTCACCAGGCGAAGTAGAAGATGAGGACATATAAATAGACGAAGAAGGGGAGAGGCCCACCTTGGAATCAACATGATGTTGTTCGGGTGGAGGAACTCATTGACCAGTAGTTGAGACATTAGGGACCATAGAAGTTGAGAATAACTAAACAGGAAACCCATCCGTTAACCCAGGAAGGGATAGCGTTGCCATGTAAGGAGCACCAACATTCCCAAAAGGAGGAAAATGACCAAGATTCCTATCAGAGGGGATTCCTGTGTTGGTGAACTCTGGAAAAGTTGCCATCAAAAACTGAAAATCGCATACGGGGCTGAAAAAGAGTCAAGACACACAATCAAATGACCAACAAGCAGAATCTAACAGGGCCTATGATCATGGGTGATTTAATTTTTACCACATTGAAATTAAGAAACTTCACCGTTTCATGTTTTAAGAGTCAAGAAATGGATAAAAGGTGACTCTATCACATTCATATTTGAAACAAGCATGAAAGGACAAGCGCTTGGTGATCCTTTCAAATTTAGGGAGTCACAAAAGATCAAATGACTACTTAGGGATACTAGGCAAAGAGGGTGTACCAAATAAACGTGAACTGCAATATACACCTTGGTTTTAGAAATGAAAGAGAAATAAACCAAGGACTTTTTCGTAAATGTAGACAATCTCCCCGAAGGGTGTGTTCGGTATATCATGGGTATAGGGCGACAGACTCAGCTTCCTATGGATAAAGGACGCTAACCTAGTGGGGTCTCCCCATATACTTAACAGTACGTGGGAGCACAATTCCGTACTAGACCATTATTGCGTCAGAGAAGGAGGAATCACCCAACCTCAAGTGGAAACAAAAGTGACTAGGTTTAACGACGCCGGAGCACATCTCTAGCTTAGACCTCTATATATGTTTCGCTAAATTCCAATGCTGCCTTAGTGTAAATTGAGTAGATTTTAGCATTTATCTTCAATTACATTTTACTTTTCAGGCCCTACCGTAGATAGTGTCTCAAAATTTCCTAGATGCAAGCTATATGCCACAGTATATCATTTTATTTGATGAATGCCAACTATAAGAGAGTTGAGAGCTTTCACACAAGCAAAATGATCATAAAACAACCAACAATATCTCTAATGTAGCTAATGGAAATAAAAAAATTTCCTTCAAAGTCACTAATCACTAATAACAACAAAAAACTCTAATTCACATTAACTAATGAAAAGCAAAAGAGATTTTTTTTTAATGTTAAGGGCAAGATGCACTAAACAAACTTTGAGAAACAATGGTAAGAGAGAAAAAACAAGCAAATTTCGCTCAATGCAAGCACAATCAGATCCCTAAATTGACAAAGCAGTCCTTCAAAACCGAGAAAAGTCCCAAAGACACAAATGAGCCGTGTAATCTAGGCCCAAAGCGAAACAAGATGGAATTCAAGTGAAAAAGAGGTAGGTCACTCAAACAACGCAGCGAAATGATTGACAACCACTAAACAAGTGCAAGGGAGAAATCAAAAAGTTGACTGGACCAATAAAAGACCAAAAACTCCTAAGGAAGACTCGACACACAAAGCCACTAGATGCCCTAGGGCTAAAAACGTGGAATCGATAGAAAATGGAAAACAACCAAAGGATGGAGGTTAAAACCAGTCAAAAAAGACTCCAATACACTCAAGCAGTTGAGAAAATGTATCCAAAACAAAGAGCAAGCTCAGAAGGCTTAGAATCAAACAAATGTTAGGAGTTCCCAGGCCTGGCATGACTGTGAGGCTGAAACTAGAACCTTTTAAGGATTTGCGCGAGTGGTATATAGACAACTAGCGCTAATTGGCACGACTGTTACACAAAAAAGCGCGCCAGTAAAGTTTACTGTGCCAAAATAAAAAATAAGCAATCCAAAACTAGGCCAACAATAACCAGGTAAACCAAGAATCAAAAACAACAAAAGAATTGTAGAATTGAGGCTTCTGTGATCAGTCATGTTTATAAGAAGAGCTTAAGCGTAAATCACATGATAAAGACCTTTATCATGTGATTTACGCTGAAGCTCTTCTTATAAAAAACAAAAGAACTCAGCCCAAAAGGCCGACCAAGAAAGCAAAAAATCAAGAAACAACCAAAAAGGCAAGACAAGCTCCCCAACGTAGTCGCCAAATTGTTGAGGAGGTAAATCCCCTCTGCGGATAGAGGTGATCCCTACTAGCCCAGATTGGGTCTAGCAACAATCATCAAATGCTATAGCGCAAGTTCCTAATTGTAAATTAACAGACCAATGATGAAGGCCTACCTGGATTCCAACGCTATTGCTTGTAGAAGAGGTGGTGCTCCCATTCTTTTGCTCCGACAGATCACAATCCTCACGATCTCCGTGGATGGACACCTGCACATACAAGAAACAACACAACACAAGCATAAAATCCAGCATATGCAACTATATATCAGTCAAAAAGGATATAACTCACCATCATCACAAATAACAACAAGACTGGAACCATAACCAATAGTTGTTCATTAATACTTAATCAAAGAAGAATACAACCAAAGTTCTGACGCTGGATTCTCCTTTGGCGGGTAGTCAGTAGCACATGTCTCGCAAAGCTTGTTGGGAATAAGGACAAACCACTCTCTTTGGTTCTTGTACAATAATCTCCTTCCTTGGATTTGGCCTTATGGGAATCAAGAAGGATCTTGCAGCATGAAGCTCTTGGAAACTTGACAATTCTCAATCTCTGGAACTAGCTTGCAAAGGAAAATGGGCAAGCTTTTATAGATGGAGGAAGGGGAGTTGGGTGGGATCATAACCAATAATCATGGGATTGGCCATATCATCAAGGAAGCTTCCATGAGAGGTGGCAAACCACTTCCTCTCTATGGAAATCTGTAGCCGAACCACCCAACTCAAGATAGATAGCAGTCCAAGAATTTGTTAGGACAAAACTTCAACTGTTCATTTGTTAAAAAACACCTCTGATTATGGTTGATGAGGGTGCAACTCTATGACAGAGCGCCAACTGGCGCACCCTCTTTGGAGGAGTTGCCTCCTTGGTGCGAGAGCTGCACTATGGAACCGCGCCAATGAAAAAAGAGTTATTTTTAGGGTTTTTTAGCAGGAGATGTCTTCAGGGCAAACAATGCTCATGTTCAGGGGAATGCAATGCAAGTGTTTGTTGGCCATGTCACTTCTCATAGGTCCTAGGATGAGTCCTCCAAGATGCGAGAGAGGGGTAGCAGGGACGGTGACAAATTGCTATGTAACAAGGCCTATCAGTTGACCCAATCAGTGCATATCAAGCTGAAGGGGATGCAACAGACACAAAGGACAATGGGCCTTGTAGTTGAGGCCCAAATACTAAAAAATTGGTCGAGGAATTGTGAGAAGCTGCTACACATGGGACCACAGACCTATGGATTTTAAATATTGAGTTGATTGAGCCACAAGCGAAGATCAAGGAGCCACCAGCAGAGTGACCTGAGGACAAATCACTAAATTGTGTTGGGATCCTATTGGGATAGGGTCCCCTAGGGTAAATTTTGTAACTAATCTTTTTAATTATGTAATGTCTCCTCATTTTGAGTAGTGGAGTGTGAAGGTCATAGGAGACAAAAGTGACTTTTGTCCCTTTTTTTGTTAGAAGATAGGATATTTTGTGACCCGCCCATGGTTCTCGAACCATGGAATTGTAATGGAACAAACAATATAAAGGATTGATAGTGAGTCATAGGAATTAAGCTAGTCATTGAAGATCATTGTATGGGAATGTAGTCCAAGGCAGGAAATTTTGTTTTATGTACTTAGGCAAAGGGGAAGGCTCCTGCAGCTGTGTGCACAGAGACCTTGGTAAGTCTGCAAGGTGAGTGCATGGGCCCCTATAGCTATTTTTGCAAGGAAGAAGAGTCTGTAACAGAAGGAATATATCTAATGAAGACTATTTTGGAGCAATAATTATGTATCTGTGCTTTTATATTTACTTCTGCAATTTATATGTATTCTCTTTGTTTTCTGCATTTACCTGAAGAAATTCTTAATTGATGTGAAAAAGTAGTAGATATACATGTTTACGTGATATTATGAATGTTTAAAGTGTTTAATGAAGGGTTAGACATTTTTTTTGTAAGTTACTTCGATTTTTTCATTTTAAGGATTATGGTTTGTGAAGGTAGAGATAAATCCATTGGAGTAAGAGAAGCCCATCACACAAATCTATGGATGCAGAAACCTAGTTCTGTCATCCCCCAATACTTCTTCACATGACACTATAGCCTTCGCTACAAAGGTTGTTATCGAAAGGGCCAGTAGTTTAGGGTTTTTTAGTTGGTGTAGCTAACTCTGAATGTGGGTCTAGAGCCCTCAAGCCAACAAAATTCTCGGGATCGAATCTCTACAACTCTCTAAGATCCCATAGAAAAATTTTGACGATTAAGAACATGCCACATGGCCTTTCCCGATTAGGCCATGTGGTGCATCAAGATTGGCCCACATCCATCCCACCAATAGATGGTACATGGTATCCCAAACCCTTGAGTCTTGGAACCACAATATGGAACCATGAATTAGAACCTTGAGTTGGAACCCTAAACTTTGACTTTTTTGAACAATTTGACCAGAAATTTGACGTCGAAAACTTCTGCATACAAACTCCAATTTTCTCCGTTAAAGTTACATTGGATTATTTTTTTTCGAGCTCTACTGAATGGTGATTGTTTCACTCAATTTTGAAGACAATGAATTTTTGACCATTTTAGATCACTTTTGAATTAAGAGGTCTCCACTACAATTCATTGTCAATAGTAGGAGCCAAAAGAAACTCATCTTACTAGAGGTCTTTAAGGAGTTGGGCCTACCAACCACACCACATTTGCAACCATACACTATTGGGTGGCTCCACAAAGGAAAAGCTCTACACTTTACCCAACATTGTCACCTTCCATAGAACATCAAGCCCTTCAAGGATGATGTATTACAAGATGGTATTCCTCTTGTAGTTTGTGATGTGTTATTAGGAAAAACATACTTGTGGAAGCATCATGTTGTGTATGATTCAAGACCTTGCACTTTTATTATTACTTTGATAAATAAGTTATACATGATACCATAGGTAGCCTTTCCTACCACAATCTCCTTGCTCTCTACTAAGTAATGCATTTAGGTCATATCCCATACTAGGAACTTTTTTTTTCTTTCAAATTTACTCCTCAAGTAAAGGGAAGATCATGGCCACATCCATGGCACCCGAAAAGGGGTCCTCCATGCAACAAAAGTAAGTGGATAAGGTATGGAAGAATACAGGAACATCTTCTCCTCACCCACAAGGGTACCTTTGACTGTCAGGTCAAGCATTTGATCAATCAAACTCCTAGATAGCCTCTACCCAATGGCCCAATATACTACCACTCCATTCTAGAAAATGAAGAAATCAAGTGGTAGATCCATGAGTTGTTGAAAAAGGGAACATCTTACCAAGTTCCTCACCTTGTGGGATCCCAATTGTACTTTTACAAAAGAAGGATGGGACATGGAGTCTCTGCATTGACTATAGAGCACTAAATAGAATCAATCTCAGCAACATGTATCCAATCCTAATTATTGATGACCTTCTTGACCACCTCAAGGGGTCAAATTACTTCAGCATGACCAATTTGAAGTCTAGCTATCACCAGTTTCCATTAGAAGCCACAATGTGTATATTATTGGCTTCAAATCCAAGGAGGGCATTTTTGAGTGGTTGGTCATGCCTTTTGGGTTGAAAAGTTCCCCTTCAACTTTTATTAGGTTGATGGATGACATATTGTGTCCCTTCTGCAACTCATTCATGGTTTTATATCTAGACAGCATACTCGTCTTGAGTAAGAGTTTGGAAGAGAAATTGCAACACATTTAACATGTTCCTCAAAGCCCTACAGAAGCATGAACTATGTGTCAACTTGGAGAAATACACCTTGGCATGAGCTAGTTCCAATATCTAGGTAAGATCATTGATGAGTAAGGCGTGCATATGGATCCATCTAAGATCCAACTCATTTAGGATTGGCCTACCCCAACCACTCTAATAGAGCTTCACAACTTTTTAGGCCTTACCAATTTTTATGGGAGGTTCGTGTTAGGATTTTCTCATATCACTTTTCCTTTGACTTAGGTTACAAAGGGCAATGTGAAATAAAAATTTTCCTGGTCCAAGTCCCAATAAAAGTTGTTCATTTTGCTGAAGCACTACCTTTTGTGTACACTGGTATTCACATTATTATAAATTTAACAACCATTTAAAATTTAGACAGATGCCTCTGACTATGCTATTGGTGCAATTAACACCTAGAAAAGGTATCCAATTGTCTATTGTTATAACCCTATTTTCCACTCCGTTATAGTGAGAAAACCCCAAGTTTAACTTACCTCAATTGTTTGGAGAAATGTGTCCATTTTCACCTTTTCTTTTACTTATGTGAGATTTATCCCATGTTAAAATTGTGTTACATAATTGAGAAATTTCTCATAATTATTTTTCCAAAATATTATAATGATGAGGAAATATTTATTTCATAATTAAGATAATTAAGAAAAAGCTCATAATTGTGAAAAAGTATTATAGAGTTTTCCATTCCCAAGGAGAACAACTTGACCCACTTGTGTATGAGTTGGCTAGGGGTCCATTATTGTAGAAGTTTCATAACTTCTCAGGCCCCTAGGTGTCTAGATACATTCCCTAGAGGATAAAATGGGCCTTTATAATATCACTAAGAGGTAAGGGAGTTGGAGAGAGTATCCAAAATATAGTGTGAGAGCTCTGCTATCTTGGGAGAGGAGACCATACTGCAAGTTAGAGGAGATGATCATATCTGTAGAAGGTATACATTTGATGTACTTCCATTTATATGGTTAATACAAATCTATGTTCCCTCCCCTTATATAAGTCTTGCAATAGTTTATATGTGTGATTTCTAGATGTTTTGAGTTAACTATCTTCTGCAGAGGATCACTTGTCATCCTTGTTTGAGTTGTGTTTGTGTGCAGGCTTCGAATTAGGAGTGGATGAAAGAGATCACTTGATTGCAATGAAAGGATTGTGCATCAAGCCCAAAAACCTTCACCAACTTGTGAGGAGGCAAGGTACTTTCTCATACTTTGTAGCATTATAAATTTCATTGAAGCTGCATCCATCACCATCTAGATTGGGGATTGATATTAGATTGTCTTATCCATCCCCTTTTTTCGTCTAGTGATGTCAATCGGGCATGAGATCATGGAGAAATAACTCCTTTCAGAATTGAATGCAACAGAAGTGGTGCTTTCAATGAGAGCATACTTTCTTTGTGTCCATTTTTCTTCCATCTTTGATTGATTTATCTCTGACTTGTTTCGCTTAGTTTTTCGGTTTGTTTCAACTTTTCTAGGTTTTTTTTAGGGTGACTTCCTATGTGTTTCTCTTGTTTCTTGGCATGAGTATGATATTATAGGGAATTGTTTTATTTTTTCTCACAATCACTCTAAAAGAGAGTTATCTGTGCAACCAGCGTGCCTCGGCACTCGCTTGTTGATGTTTAAAGAGCATCCCTTGTCACTCTGATCCAGGTTTGTGCTAGAGACTTAGGTTTTAAGCCCTTGAAAATGCCCTGATCTATTATGAGTTTCTTCAACCCTGTTCCTACTCAATCCGGGCCCTTGTTCATCTACTGGGTTTGGTCGAGATCTGTTGTTGTTTGTCAAATTCTGTTAGATCAATCACTTGTCATCAAGGTGAGTTTTTCATCCTTGATTAGGCTTAGCATCTCTTGTCATTTGCTGATATGATTAAAGGTTTGTGTTATATATGGTTTTATTTTACTAATCAGTAGCTGCATGTATCTAGTATTATCTTTTCTATCTAAAGTTTTCCATTTCTTTCAGTCCTACAAATTGCCTTTAAATTCTTTTTTGGATTCTTAGGCTTGAGGCTTGATTTTCTCCTCTAAATATCATTTTTAGATCTAATTGGTTGTTATCAATGATTGTTTAGGCCTGATCCACACCTTATTGACAAAATTTTGTCACTTCCATTCATTATTGTTGTGTATTGTTGAGCAATTTTTCTTCTTTGGTTATTTTCGTCATTTTTGGTGTTGTTGTGGCCAGTAGTGCATTTTTCATCTAAAAACGTTCTCTTTAGTGTGTTTTAATTTTTTTTGCAGCGCCCTCATTTGATCTTGTTTAGGTCTTTTTGACTCTAAGGTCGGGTTCTAACCCTTGTAGACCATTGGCCTTGGTTGGTCCATTGTACTACAACATTATCTTGATGACATTGCCCCACTTTTTCACTTTTGGCTTTCAAATTGATTGCTATTAGTGTGTTTCTTTGATTGGGATTTCTTTTTCCTAGTTGTGACACTTTTGGAGTGATTTTAATTCTTCCTTGGGAGCCTTTTTAACTGGTTTCCTTTCGGTTGATTTGGTTTTCCTTTCTGGTTTGTTTTGGGTCATTAATTCAAAAAATTTGGGATAATTTGCATTTAAGAATATTTAGTGAAGAGGTGCATCATAATAGGCAATCGCATGTTAGAAGGCTCTTACCCTCCTATACTTAGCATTCATCCAATTGAAAATCAAAAATTACATATAGCTACATGAGGGTGACTATCTAAGAGCCATTCACACCATCTCAGTTACGCGCTGCATCCTGTTTGTGTAAACAACAACCACTAAAATCATCGTGATAATAAAATTAAATAGATTCATCTTTTTATTTCATTGATAGTACACCAACACTACATTAAGCTAGGGTGTTGGATATAACGAGAGTTAACAGCTCCAAGACTTCAAAATCAACTTAGTATCTTGAGGTAGGGAGTTAAATCCCATCTAACAAGAGGGTTAAGCATGAGATCACACTTGAGCTAGACGGGGTGACACAACCCATTTCGCTTAGTTTTGGGTGGTGCGATATAGAAGAACCTACATGCATACAAATAGTGTCATTGCCACTTGGGGACCACTTGGGAGGCAAACCTCAAAGGGGCTTTTGATATCAGCTCCTTTTTTGGGCTAATTTTCTTGTGCTTGCTTCTGGATTTGTCCTATGACTATCCCCCCAGGTCGTGTTATTATACATGGTAACCATAGTGGCCTATCTTCTTACGACTCACACATAGGTATAGGGTTGGGTTCATCTTCTCTGTACTTGCAACATATATTATCCATACTCTCAGTTCTCTCGGAGGGTGTCCCACAGCTAATAAGGGCACTTCCACCGAGTTCATAGATAAAAGGGTTGGAAAACAGGTCCCTCATATAACTGTTCCACTTCCAACTTCTTTGTATTTTGGTTTAAGTTTGCTATCTTATAGGACGTTTCTAGTGTTTGTTGTTTGATCTCAATCATTTTTTTTTTGCCTTAGGGTGTTTTCACTAGCATAATTGTATTTAGATTGTAAGTTATCACCCTGGCTAAACTTGTTCATCGACGGTCTTGTTGTGTTCACGGTTTACCTCCTGAATAAGGTGGACTTGTTACCCCTAGGTGGAGAGTGCCCATCCACGCTGAATATTTAGACCAACACATTGTATTGGAATCTATACCTGCTCCTTTGGATAGTGATTCGATTTCTATCGATACTTTGGCAGACGAATCTGATGCTCTTACCAATCCATCATTTACTAATCCTTTAGGACCATAATTATTGCGGGTAAATCGTGATAGTTCCACACACACCTATGATTATGTGCCTTTGTTCATACTTTAACCCACAGAATATTTTGATACGTCCTTACCTTTTGGATCAGAAGTATCATCTACCATGACATCATGTCGACCTGTTATTGTAGCCATACGCACTCCTCCATCCACACCTCTTAGTGTGGCCATACCCACTCCTCCGTCCACACCTCTTACTTCTTCTTGGGGTATTCCACCAGTTTCTTCTATGACACCTGAAAATTTCTCAAATGTTTCCATGTCCACACCATCTCCTATGCCAACCATGGAACCTCATCCTAGTTAGCCGATAGGTTCATGAATGTTTGCACCACATTTTTCCCAACAAACTATTCTTGCCCCTTACTTAGGCATGGTTACTTATAGTAATAAGTGGGGGGCATCACTAGTTGATCCTAGTTATCTCGGGGGAAACATTTCTTCTAATATGTCAGAAGCATGGTACAGTTCAATTTTTGGAAGGGAACCACCTACCAATACTTGGGGGGGGGGGGGGGGGGTGGGGGCTAGTTTACCTAGGGGCAACCTTGCTACTAGTACCATTTGTCACATAGGTTATTCCCCTTATGTCGGTCCTACTATGCAGAGTCGTCCTTATTCTATCCATGGGTACATATCCATCAGTAGCCATGTTTTTGGGGGTCCTTTAATCTCTAGTGGTACAACCCCCTTGGATGCTTTTGCAACATCCATTTACAAGTCATGCTGGCCAACATCAGTCTTATATTGGGGTGAACCCTTTTCTTCACTACCAAGTGCGTCACTCCACTCCTTATATGGGGGGGACCACATGGTCGGTCAAGGGCTTCTCCAGCCTATGACCCATTTAGTCAACCTCAAAATACTTTTTTATCTTCTCTCGATTTACTAGATTTGGAAAAACAGATTAATGACCCCATCCATCATGATCCTTGATGGCTGCCCATGGATGCCAAATTACCATCTAATATTCGCCAGTTTAAGGGAAAGCCCAGGAAGAATGAGTCCATGCTTATTACCACTTATAATTTTTGGTTTTCATCCAATTATTTGGTGGATCATTATGTTAATCTCTTCTTAATCCAACATACATTGATTGGGGATGCTGCAAAGTGGTACATTGAGTTATATACTGCATCCTATGGTGAGTTTTCCTCCCTTGCTCAAACTTTCCTGAAACAATTCTAGTTACCCACTCGGTATGATATCGACTTTGAACTCTTGTCCAATTTCAAGCGAGAAAATGCCACATTAATCTTTGGACGTATTCATGAGTGGCATTGTCGCAAGTGGTTAGTAAGAACCAATTTACCTAATGATATCTTACGTAAATGGTTCATTCGATCTATCTCACAATAGATTTCAAAGGATGTTTCTATGTTTTGAGTTGTTACCAAGGAACAACATATTGTAGCTTCTCAAAAGTTGGATCTCAACTATTCACAATCATGTAATCTTTACTAAGTATTGCCTACATCCCCTAGGCCTTCCATTGGCCGTCGTAAGCCTATTCCTAGCCCCCAGGTTGATGGTGTGATCGGGTCCATTTTTTGATTCTATGATCCAACTTGCTGCCCAAATTGGGAAATTTATAGTTACATCTTAGGCCCTAGCAAGTGTGTCTGGCTTTGCTAAAGCACCCCTTCCTGAGCAGTCCACTGATGTTCTCACAGTGAAGTCCACTCAACCAAATAACAACAAATAATCCGGTGATAAAAAGAATAATAAGAAAAATATACAAAAGAGTCAAAATGATCAAGAGTCTAAACCCAACCCTCAACGTCAAGGAGGGGGTAGTAGTGAATGCCATCATAAATTCAAGTTCCCCTATAAAATTTATCAAGCTGACCACCTTACTCATGATTCCCTCAAATGGAAGAAGTCCATAGGCTTCTTTCACCACCATTTACTCAACAACCTAACATTTTCACTCATCCGTTAGCTACACAACCCTAACAACAAACGGTTACTCAACCTTCTCAACCTCCATAACAGGGCGACGAGGGGTCATTTTCCTATCATTTTCATAGTTCATTCATCTTCATGTGCAAGGAAGATGTGAACGTGACTACACGAGCCAAATGTCATGATTTTCCTATTTCGAGTTCTACCTCTAAGGACTCATCAGCTTCACTACCTTCCACAGGACCTCTCACTTTGGATAAGACTATGGAACCTATTTATTTCCCTCCCAAGGGTGTTCTCCAAAAGACGACACATAATCCTTCATCCATGGCTACTCAACATTATATTATTGTTGAAGACCTTGTTGAGGCTCCTTGTGCCATGTTTGCGTTGGAGGTCTTTCAAACATTTCCTCAATATTGCAAAGCCTTATTGTTTGCCATTGGTAGAGTCGACCCATCTCACTATAATCTCATCACTTTTAATGCAGATAAAGTCTCTCCTAGTCTTTCCCATTAGATTTCTTTCCAGATCATTGTGTGTATTTACCATCAGAATATTAATCATACTCTGGTGGATGAGGGCTCTTCCAGTTATGTTATATCTAGATCCTGCTGGAAGGCTCTTAGCTCTCCAATGCTCACCACATTCGACACCACTCTCCAAGATTTTGATGGACACAACTTTTTCCCAAAGGGGGTTCGTCGAATTTTTCCATCAAGTTATGAGGGGGAAATGTCCATGTTGATGTTGACATTTTCAATACCATGTTAGATTACAACCTACTCCTTGTCTGTAGTTGGTTTTAATCAATGATTGCAGTCATCTCGTTCATTTTCTATCTTCTTTTCTTTCCTCATGGTGGAATGTTTGTTATTATCGATCAAATTGACTTTTGTGTGCAATCTGCTTAAATCTCAACTATTAGAAGTTTTTTACCACTCATGGGAGATGACCCCGATCAACTATAGAGTATTGGTGAGGGGATATTCAAAAGATCATCCTTTTGGGATTTCTTCCTCAAGTCCCTCTACCCAACACTGCTACTTATACCACAATTCCTATGCATATGATCTCTTTCGGCACCTGTTGACCCCATAACCTTCTTCATCCTTGGGTGGTGTCGCCTGTTGATAAAGCTAGTGAGCATCCTCTGCCACCTCTTATGGAGGAGATTGCCTCTTTGGCAGTTCTGTCAGTACCTTATGACGTTACTCAGAAACTCTGTCCCAATATGGAATATGATCAGGTCCTTTTTCCCACACAAGCCACCCTCCTACTTGTTCCACATGACTCCCTTGATGACGAACCTCTCTAGTTAGTCAACTTGGAGGTCATGGATCTACCCATGGATTATTATAGGGAGATTATGGCTCTCGTTTCCTCTAGTCTCCCAAATTTGAATGAGTAGGGCATGAAAATTTAAATATTGAATTGGCTTAGGGGGAACCTTCCCAACATTCCTTGAAATCGCTACCCATCAACCAAGTCAAGTCTTTGGATTCTACCACTGAACTTGTTGGCAAATTATCCAACTACTTGCCACGTATTGACGAGAGTCTTGGACCATATTTATGTCTTGATCATCCCTCATGTCCTCAAGCTAATTTTGAGAGTGTAAATATGTTAGAATGTCTTTAGCATGGTCAACCATTCAACATTCGGTAGTTTTACTTCCTTTCGCATGGCCCCACAAAGGTGTGCCATATAGTACCTCCACACCTCCATAAGTTTGCATATAAAAACCATGGTCTATGCCTGACAGTGGGCAGACTTTAGTGTGACCTATTGAATTGTTTTTTTCTTATACACACTGTACATAGGAGTGTGATTATTTATCTCTTTTTGGTTTGGAGTGTGATGTGAGTATTTTTTATGCCTTATTTATGCCAAAATTCCAAAAAACAATTATAAAAATAAAAAAGTAAAAAAAACCCATGGACTGGTTTTTACCTCCTCCAGGTTTATTTCATTCATTATGTGATTTAACCATTGATCTAGTTTTTCTAGACAGTTTTTAGAGGATAGGGTGGAATTTCTATTGCGGCATCCAATGGGCTTGAGGTATGTTTCCTCTTACTAGCATATAGGGGTAGGTCATATATCACCATCATCAATGCATTATTGACCATCACTGTCATATTTATGACTTAGGTTCAATCTTGTCAAGTTATGACATTAACCAATTTCGTTTATGCATGTCATATCTTGGTGGTAGAGAGCTTACCCGCTCATGGATACCCTAGTTAGCACTATTTTGCTGAGTTGGTGTCCATGTAGTCATTTTTTATTCTCTTATTGGAATCCCTCTTTACGACCCAGCATGACCTAGAATTTGAGCCACATGTCCTCTTATTTATATCATTTTAGGCTTTACCCCAAGAGGATCCTACAAATTTTTATCAGGCTATTGTTTCATGTTGAACCTTGGTTTATCACTTTCATCATTATCATCTGCTTTCCCTACCATATGATTTCATTTGGTTTTTACCCTTTCTTGGAGGAACCCTTGTAGTGAGTGGTCCTATTATCCAGCCTCTTATCCTCTTTATGTCATGAGTAGTTCCAATATTACTAGAACCAATTTCTACCCTCTATACCACTCATTCCTCCAAGAGGAGTTCCCTTTAATCTCTTTTCAAAATTCTTAATTTAGAAAATATTGTCATGTGAACTTGTCTACTTCATTCTCATTAAATTACTTGAAGTGTCATCTACCCAGCATAAGTTTAACTATTTTCTGGGTTGGGATAAACTAGTTATGAAAAAGGCATGTCATAGCCTATTATGCCTAGGAGGTTCCCCCTTGTATAATTTTATCTCTTTTTTGGGTTTTGGAACAAATTTATGAAAAAGGAACCTATAAAAAGAGAAGGGAGGGAACACTATTTTATTTTTTCCATTAGTCATCAAATGGAAACATTAGTTGCATTTCCCTTGAACACGACACTTGTCTTTCTCATTATCTCACAGATGGGTTTTAGCTTTCCTAGGAGTTGTACCATCCATATGAGTCTCTTTACTCCTCTTGTTGGTTACTCTTCTAGTCATATGGAGCATGCTTCAATTCCTCCTATGTCATTACATGATATCACATGGTGGTCATTATTCATGCTCCTAAGTCACTCTTGTGTCATGCCAGTATGTGTTCAAGGGAAGTCCCAGTCTGTGTTAGCAATTTGTAGTATCCTAGTGGCCTTTGTGAGTCGTCCATCCCAATGTCAGTTGTACTTCACCACTTCATGACTTCATCATTTCATCACATAATCCTTGTATGTTCCATATCGATTGATTCGGGATACACTAAGGCCCTCCTTCGATGGATCTTCTCTTGATGAATTCAGCTCATTATCTAGGATATTGATCTAGGAACTGATAGTACTTTGGAGCTTGCAGAACTTAGTGGTAATCTTTTTCATGATTGATAGTGGGTTTACATTAGTGGGTTTACTTCATCTCCAAAGTTTTCAAGTCAATAGTCTTGGCTTTTTTCCTCACTCCCATTTTGACCTCTGAGTTTTATCATAATGTATTTCAGCCATTAGCTTCTATTCTAACTTCATACATTAGGTACCATATGTTATCATCATATTTTACCCCTCTACGTCGCTAACCCTCATTGCTTGAGTCTAACTGATGTTTCCTAGACTCAAGACTATTTTTATCCTAATTTGACCCAAATTCTCTCACACAATAGCCTATGGGAGTGATTATAGGCTCATAGTCGCTCTCAAGCCTCCTTTATGGGATGAACGAGGGATGTTTTCCCCTTTCATTGCCAACAACTAGGGATTTCCTCTACAGTGCCTTAGTACCTAGGGGATCAGTTCGATTGCTCATCTATTCGATCTTGCTAGGATTTATCTCTTAGAAGTTTCTATGACTTCTATTTGAGCGTCTAGATACATCCTCCTGGGACATCTCTTCTTCCTATTGATACTAGACCATCTAAGAGGGTTAGCTAGTTTTTGAGTGCTAGGATTGAGACTCAGATATTGATATTACGCTGCTATAGCTAGTGAGGTCTTTTTCCTTTGGTATACTACTCTTCATTCTCATTTCTTGGATATAGTGGGGAACCTCTTCCAGATTGTGGAGAAGAATCTTGGAGGTGAAAGCTTAGAATTTACTGCTTCCTCTCATAATTAATGGAAATATATGTTTCCTTCCTTACATGAATTTTTTTCAATATGTTATATGTTGGTATTTATCTATTTTTATCTAAAAATATTCTAAGGAAGATCACTTCTTGTCTTCATTTAGTCGTGATTGTGTGCAGGGATAGAGATCTAGTGCAGATGTGTTAGATCACTCGAGTGGAGCACAAGATATGCATCTAACTCAAAATCCTTCCCTGAAATGCGAGCATTCTAGGTGTGATATCTTATCTTTATAGCATAGGTCCAACTGCTTTCTACACAATTGGGAATTTGGGTTTGGGATTGACTTATGTTCCATTGGTTCTATTATTCTCCATCTCATGAGTTGATTCGTAGACAAGAACATGGAGCAATAGATCCTTGCAAGTTTAGCTGCAGTACCTTTCATAGTAACACACTTTTGGATACAATTCTGAAATATTCCACCTATGATAAAGATATGTATTCTATCATGCAATCTTACCAACAATGGAAACATAAAATTCTGGGATAGGAGATGGTCATCCGCATAGATAAGAAACCTATTTAGTTTATATAGAAGAAAGGGAAGTTATAAAAAAATCACTATCAGGAATGATATACATATCTACAATCATTTCATTTGAACATTAAATATAAGATGTGTAGCACGAATCATGTTGGAGACTGCCTTAGTCGACCCCCATTTGTAGAAATAAATACTATTCTACTCTCTTGTGTGCATGAGTGCTCTAGATGGTTTAAACTATACAAAAATGATGCATAGTTCACCACCACATACCAAATGCTAGTGGATAGCAAGAAAGTTCTAAAATTATACCTATAGGATGCATTATTATCCTACTTGGAATACCTTTTTGTTCCTCCAAGTGAGCATGCCAAGCTAATTTAAGAGGTGCACTACAGTTGAGTTGTAAGAAAATTTGGCATGGAGAAAACTATGGCCATGCGACAAAATTATTTTTGTTGACCAAAACTCCAACAGGAAGTTGGAAAATCTATCAAATCCTAGACTACCTATGCCATCATTGGGTCGACAATCACAAAGCAAGGAATATACACTCCTCTTCCTGCTCCTTGTCAGCCCTGGCAATCAATATCCATGAAATGTTTATCTGGCCTCCCTTCTACCAAGCATTATAATGTCTTTGTATTTATGTTTATTGACATATTTTCTAAGATGGATATATTTGCGGCCTGTAAGAGTAGTGTCACAATAAAGGACACTGCCAAACTTTTCTTTCAATAAGTGTTGGTACATTTTGCGATCCTGCAGACCATTATATTAGATATAGATAGTAGGTTCCTAGGAACATTTTGGTCGATCCTCTCGTCATTATTGGACATCAAGCTCACCAATTGTATTTCATTCCATCCCTATATTGATGGCCATACAAAGGTTGTCAACGAGACTCTAGTGCACATAATATGCATGTATAACTCCAAGTATCCGCGAACCTGGGATGAGATCCTTCCCTATTTCAACACTATTATAATAGAGCTCTCCATAGCAAAACTAGCCGTATTACCTTTCAAATGGGTCTGATATTTTAACCATTGTGTATGATTAATGTTTCCATGCATCATGCAACTTAAAAGGTAGAATTCACACATGTTCACTTTTAGGTTGATGAGGTAACAATGATTATTGAATGCATATAGCGCATGTGTTAGTAGGTTCAAAAAATCTTGGATAAATATAATTCTAAGTACAAATAATGGCATGATCAACATCTGGTGCTACATAAGTTTAAGGTGGTTGACAAAATTTAGTTACATTTACAAAAGGAATTCCTTATTAGATCTCATCGAAAGCTCGAACCTCTAATACTGGCCTTACAAATTCACCAAGGCTATGGGAGCCAATGCTTTAGAGATCAACATACCCATTTTTCTTGGTGTGCACCCCGTGTTCGATGTGGACAACCTTCAACAATAATTTCCATCATTACTAGATGCATTATACATTGTAAAAAAACTAACACCAACAAAGATCAACCAAGACTACATGAAATAGGCCACAACTGATCAAATCATGGAAAAATAGATAAAAAATACTCGCTAATAGAGGATCCAACTATATTAGGTTGCCAAGTATAGATAGCATCTACATCAAGTCATTTGGCTCACCGGGGATCATGTTCAACAGAAATTTCCCCATCTCAGAGAGGAACTCAATGCAATGCGGACCATTTCCTCCTAAGGGGGGAGGAATAATCTAGTTAGATATTGGTGGCCTTTGCCTATTCAAGTTGGACCCCCAACATTTCTTCTTCTAGTTTCATTAATTATAGTAAATTTTACTAATTTTGGTAGTTTTACAGGTCCTAAACTTCAAAAACAATTCTAAGCCCCTAAATGACGATTTTTGGAAAATGGGTAGAACCTATGCTAGTCATTAAATTTTACAGTCAAAATTTGTTTCCCTCAAATATATGTTTCTAACTAGGTATCATAGATGTCACAAAGAGACCGCATGCCAAAGTTACAACCCCGGGAAGTTGATGTACCAACTAACCCCCAACAAGGGTGTCATGCGGAAAGAGTTATTTTTGCTGACAAAACTAACCTCCCTAGGAGTCTAAGACTCTCTAGTGACAAACAAGACAATTAAGAGAAATCCTTCTCTAAACATGCATTATTCTATGAGAAACCAGTGTTTTTGATCCTACTCAGGTCCAACGCTTGTTGTAGCAGCCTAGCTTCGTTGATCCAGATGAGCTCCTCCTTCAGTTTGAAACCTGCATACACTAACAATCAAACGATTACATAACACCTGAATATTCCATAAAACAAAGCATATTCAACATATAGACCAAGGAGTATATGAAACAATTCATTAACAACAAATCATTGAGAAGATTGGACTTATTTGTATTAAGGAAACAAAAAAGAAACCATTACAACCTGAGCCTTGGTGTTGTGCAAGTTCCTCCCAGGGTCCAGCAAGAGTTTTCCTCTACTTTGACAAGATCACCCACTTCCAAATGAAACAAGAAAAGATGGTAATCTCTCCTCACAGGCTTCTACAAGGAAGTCCTAATTCCAGCAGCATCTACCCTTTGGAATGTTCAGCTTTCAACCTCCCCTCCTCTGGCCCAATGCCTGTATTTATAGTGTTCTAGAGGAAGTTATTCAGGTCCAACATCAATGGGATACTCCCTCTTTTGGATGGGGTAGCTCCTCTCTTCATGGGATAAGTTCCTCTTTCATAGGGATGCATGAACCATCTGGAGGCGCTCAATACACGTCAAACAATCTTCTAGAATGCTCTAGAAATGACCACAAGTAACTTTTTTAAGATGAAACTCGCACCTTTTGACCTTTACAGGAGTACACACCCACCTTGACTTACAGAGAGTACAAGTACGTAGGTACAATGAGCTTGGAATGCGTACACGCAGGCAAGGTAGAGAGAACATGCGTACCCAGAGATAAACATGATTTTTAATGACTTTCTCTCTTTTTTGAAGTTTGACATGGAGAGCAGAGGTATAAGGCTTGAGAATGAGGATAATATGACTATTGATGGAGCCATATTAACTGCAGATAGTCATGGTGACAAATTTCAGTGTAACAGATTGCCCCTGAAAGTGCGAAGCCTGTAATAGATAAGGGTTTTATATCATTTAGGAAGGGTGAAGTACTTTATCATTTCAAGGATTATCTCATGGAGAGCCTGGTCAGAACCTACAATTTTCAACACAAAATACATGTGATAAGTTCATATCATCGCTGAGGTAGGCATTCCCATACTCAGATCAAAACTTTAACTAACAGACTAACTATTCTGATACAGGAATGATTTCATAATACATTATAATCATAGATTCATGTAGACACAGTATGGACGCAGCCATCTGTTTATAATTGGTCTACAACATAATGAATACAAAACTCCTCGCAGCCTGGATGGTGGAAACTAGATCCAGGGTCTTCATCTCTACTTCCCGAATCGGTACAATTCTAGCCATGTGAATAAATGAGTCGATGTCGAACATGGTAGAATCCACTTGATTACTAGTCAATGATGTAAACTGTTAACAAGCGTGAGAGAGACCACCAGTAATGTCAATGGTTCTCAAATTACCCAGCACAATCCATGAGATGTGAATGAATGAGTCGATGTCAAACATTTCATGAAATCCTTTGATCGCAAGTCAATGATGAAAACTGACATTGAAGGCGAGAAACCTTCCATTGATGCATGCAGACTTCAAGGTACTGACGATTTCTAGGTCAACTCTCTAGATAATGTGCTAATGTTGATCGAAAGCGACCCGTCACAGGAAAGCCCACAACACGAAATCATAGTTCAAGTTGAAGAAATGTTGCTGTAAGGACTAACTGAAGGATGATAAAATGGATGATAGCTATTTTGTAGTTGAATGTTTTGTTTACAGACCTCTTGAACACATAACGACACAACAGATGGTTTGGTGACGAATGACTCAAAGTTAATTCCCATAACCCCATGTCAATGATTTGGTCAATTGTGAGGCAAAAGATTTCCCAACCCAAGTGAATGAACAAGTGTCGTGTTCAAGAGTGGTAGTAAGGTTTTTCTGTGGCAAAAGGATATCAAATAGGCTCATTCTCCTCACTTTTCCCCCACCATTTCTGGCAAGTACCTCTTTATTTTTTTTATAAGCTTGAGGACGATAACATATGCTTGATTGTAAGCTCATCCTTCGGATGAGTCCAACTTAGTTTTTGATTCGAACCCTAAGAAGGAGTGGTCCGTTCCTGCTTGTAATAGAACAGGTCCTTTACTGTGAAATTTTAACGAGTCCAGTATAGGAGAAACTCGGCGCTTTTCATATTTAGAGAGTCTGAAAAACTTAGAAGACTCCAGATTGAACTTTTTCGTAAAGTTGTGTCTCCTAAGCCCGAAAAAGTATAAAATAATACCTAGGAGAACCGCTTGATCTTGCGACCAAGGATATTTTCATAGTTAGCGTCTTTGACCTGAAAAGTAAACAGCGATCAAGGACACGTCGTTTTATTTCCAATATCGAATTTGAAACGACAAAAATCCTGCAATCTTTTCCTGTTTTTATGGTCAGAAAAGGGCTATAAGGGGACCGTCTTTTAATTCCGTTTTAACGAGTGTAAAAGAAACGCGCGGCAATCTTTTCATTTTTTAGGAGTCAGAAAAGGGCTTAAAAGGTGACTCTGATGTTTAGTTCGTGAAAAATGACAAGTTTCCCTGTAAATCCCTTTGTCCTGCACAAAACGACACATTACTCATACCTGTTTAAGATAGGCAAAAAATACATTGAAAAATGACCTTCCATGGTGAAAAATAAACAAATTTAATATTTATTTATCCAAAAAACC
>APFE030449271.1:0-46142 GCA_000404065.3 Pinus taeda | reverse complement strand
GGGGAACAGTCTACACTCCGACAGCACGCAAGGGCAGAGTAACAAGCTCAATCCCCTTATCGGCTCCTTGACAATGGTCAATCCAAGGTTTACCGATAAGTGATCCACTGGCTCCTAAATCTGAGGTTTACTATTTGTAATACGTGCGTGTCTGGCGTCGTTCCCAACGAGGGAGGATTGATCCCCTCACTGGTTCGGACACGAGCTCGTGCTTCTCCTTTAAGAGGAGCTTTCCCAGAATACAAATTTAACAGCTGGATTTATTCTATCACAAGATAAGCTACTTGTTTGGTTTAATAGTCTTGGAGAGTTAATTACTCACCTACTCCAAGACACTAGCCTAATATATGTTGGTGCTTTAGAGCCCTAGAAAATAAAAATTTCTAAGTTAATTTTACTTTAAGCGTTGATTTTAATGGTTGTTCTTTAAGACAAAGGTGATGGAGATGAACTTGATGGTGTATAGACTCGACTCCAATTATCTAAAAGATGCACCTAAGATGATTTGATAATTTTCTCTTTTCAATGAAAGTTCTAATTAAGAGAGTTGAGAGAATGCAATCTTTTCAATAAAAACAACTTTCTCAAAAGACAATCAAAGAAGCAATTATCTTTATCTTTCAAAGCGCATAAAACATGACCACTCTTTACTTCACGAAAAAATTCCTTTCTCTTTCAAAAACGTCAAATGTTACTCTAAAGCAAACTTCCCAAAGGAGATCGTTGATATTTTCCTATTTAATAAAAGCATGTAAAACTAATCTAATCAAAGCAATTTCAAGATCTATAAAAATCTATGAAAAATCACTCAAAAAGCAAATCAAAGGAAATTTACCTAATCTTTCACTAACAAGTTAATCTAAGAAGTGAAAGCTTACTAGGATGATTCGGATGTTTTACTTGGCAACAATCAGTCCAAGGACTAGTTTATGCAGAATCACAAACTAATCAAAACAAAAATCAAACTCTTTTTGTTCTTTTTAAAATGAAATTCACAACTTAAATCAACAAGCTATATTGAAATTTCGCAAAGAGGCAACACAAAGGTAGGTTTCTCACGCGGGTAGACTTTACGACTGGTCCGACTCCTAAGAAGACTGACAAAACTAGAGATATATAAGGTTCCACAACTTCTAAATCCAAAGTCACTACATGACCAATACAAAAATCAAAACCATAAGGCTAAAATTTCAATGAATTTCACTAAAACTTTCGACACTAATGGGACAAGTTCAGGTGAAGATTTTTGACAGACAACCAGTGGATCTGGGCAGCAAAGACTAAGAAAAACCAAAATCTACAAGGAAAAAAGGGGATAAAATTGAAATTTTCTCAATTTTAACATGGTACACAAGCAGCCTGTTTAACCAGGTGCGTCCACGCTCTGTGTACAAAGCTACAGTGTGTACAGGTACGCACTGTGTCTAACTCAGAGGGTGCTTACTACTGCAAAATGAAGAAAAACTAAATTCTAACTTGACTCTAAGCTAACCCACCCAAAAACACAGTCAAGCAATAAAAAAACAAAAGAAAAAAGACTCTTTTCAGATCAAAGTAATACTCAAAGGAAAAATCAATCACATCAATGGATTCCCCGTGGAGTCACCTATTTTTCATGCAGAAAGAGTTATTTTTGCTGACAAAACTAACCTCCCTAGGAGTCTAAGACTCTCTAGTGACAAACAAGACAATTAAGAGCAATCCTTCTCTAAACATGCATTATTCTATGAGAAACCAAGTGTTTTTCGATCCTACCTCAATTCCAACGCTTGTTGTAGCAGTCTAGCCTCGTCGATCCAGATGAGCTCCTCCTTCACTTTGAAACCTGCATACACTAACAATCAAACGATTACATAACACCTGAATATTCCATAAAACAAAGCATATTCAACATATAGACCAAGGAGTATATGAAACAATTCATTAACAACAAATCATTGAGAAGAATGGACTTATTTCTATTAAGGAAACAAAAAAGAAAACATTACAACCTGAGCCTTGGTGTTGTGCAAGTTCCTCCCAGGGTCCAGCAAGAGTTTTCCTCTACTTTGACAAGCTCACCCACTTCACAATGAAACAAGAAAGGATGGTAATCCCTCCTCACAAACTTCTACAAGGAAGTCCTAATTCCAGCAGCATCTACCCTTTGGAATGTTCAGCTTTCAACCTCCCCTCCTTTGGCCCAATGCCTGTATTTATAGTGTTCTAGAGGAAGTTATTCAGGTTCAACATCAATGGGATACTCCCTCTTTTGGATGGGGTAGCTCCTCTCTTGATGGGATAAGTTCCTCTATCATAGGGATGCATGAACCATCTGGAGGCGCTCAATACACGTCAAACACTCTTCTAGAAAGCTCTAGAAGTGACCACAAGTAACTCTTTTAAGATGAAACTCGCGCCTTTTGACCTTTACAGGAGTACGCACCCATCCCTTGACTTACAGAGCGTACAAGTACGCAGGTACAATGAGCTTGGGATGCGTACATGCAGGCAAGGTAGAGAGAACCTGCGTACCCAGAGATAAACATGATTTTTGATGACTTTCTCTCTTTTTTGGAGTTTGACATGGAGAGCAGAGGTATAAGGCTTGACAAGGAGGATAATATGACTATTGATGGAGCCATATTAACTGCAGATAGTCATGGTGACAAATTTCAGTGTAACAAGGGGCTGCAAACTTTTGTCGCTTCATCTCCTTGGGTTAGGGTTTTGGATTTTTCGGGTTATCCAATGTTAATAAATAATAAAAATTCCTCCTGGCCTCATTATAACATAGTTTAGAAGGCATGTAGCCATTACATCTCTTCTCAGAGATAAGCTACCATCATTAGAGCTAGTTTATTTTCATTTTGCATGTAAACAATTTGAGTATTTGTTACTAATGAATTCAAGTTAAGTTTTCACTGTAGATCCTTGTTTTTGTTTAATCTGTATTTCATTTTGTTCCTTCCTAAAATTTATTTTGCCACCACATTGATTAATCAATATAACTAAAATCTTGTGAGCAATCCACATGCCTTTCATAATAATCTATGCGAACATGTGTATCCAACATAATATATATATCTATATCTATATCTATATCTATTAATATATATGATATTAATATTATATATTAACTATTTATATATATAAGTTATATATATATATATAAATATCACTTGATATTATATTATAATATATCTATATATATGATATATATATAGATATTTGTGTGTGTGTGTGTGTGTATGTATGTATGTATGTATGTTTGTATGTATGTATTTATGTATGTATGTGAACCCTTTATATCATGGAAAATCTTCTAAAGAGTCAACACATTTATGTTGAGCTACAATAATATTATAATACCCCTAGGTAGCTAAAATAATAATAATTAAAATCTATCGAAACATAATAAAACTCTTACAATCATGAGACATGCAAATCACCACTTGGGTATCGAAAGTGAAGTCTTTAAACCAACATACATCTTCTAAGAGGACTATCGGATCCTTATTTGAATATAGAAAAAAAATGATTTATGTTATGGGTACCATAAGGAACATATCCATAAAGTTAGAAAAGAAAAATATAATAAACATAGTGAGAAAATGTTCAGCTTAGGGATATGATAATTTGAAATAGACAAGGAATCTGGTGGAAAGTCATTATGAGGAGAAATGAACCTAGTGTCTCTATTGAAATATAGGTAAATGTAAAAGAATAATAAGTCCTTTGTTTCCTTTTAAACCAAATACATTATGACATCATAATACTTTATGTGTGTAAATGTACTATTAGAATTGTTAAAATAGAGTACATTTCTTCTTTCTCTTTTGGAAATAAATAAGAAGAATACATGAGGGATGTTATAGGTGGTACCAAGGAGAAAACCAGGTTAAAAAACTAAGGGATTTTTGTTGACCATGATTCCATATAACAATGAGATTTTGGTCTTTCATAGATAATAGAACATAAGAGTATATAAATAGAAAACACCATGGTATAGCCTCATGAAGACACTCATATACGTGAAGAAATATTTATGTACACCTCATCTAATAGGCCTAAGTCCCTACCAAATAACTATTAAATATAATGAAAGGTTTGGAAACATAAATTGTAAACCTCCATATTGGACATGAATGAATGTTAAAGTCTAATGCAGAACATGAATAGTTAATCAAGAATATTTGAGACAAATCAAATTCCAAGACTGTGGAGGCAATGAAGGAGGGAGAAAATAAGGGATAAACATTAAAAAAAAGGAATTGGATGAAGTGCATGAAAGTCAAGAAGAAAAAGTTGAGGAGAAGGAACATAGCTCATTCAAAGTCTATTGTAAATCTCGAAAGAAAATGAAGGTGGAATTACAAGGTGAATTTAGAAAAATTAGGCCCCAAACATATGATGGTGAATCTGAGGAAGTGAAAAAAGCCTTTTTGCTTAATATTAACTAGTATTTCCAAGTTTATGATTACTTCACCAAATTAAAGGCCAAATTAGCCATGTATCAATTACAAGGTAAATATTCCCTTTGATCGGAATGGGTATGATTACTTGATAATTTGGAAGGAAGATAGATTAATTGGGAGGAGTTATAATGATTATTGAAGGAGAAGTACCTAACAAAAAAATATTTGGATTATAAGGTGATGAAATTTCATGATTTAAAATTGGGAAAGATGTCTATGGATGAGTTTGTAACTAAGTCCATGCACCTGTTATGTTATGTACCCTACATAAAAGAAGAAAAGCCAAAAATTCAGTTTTTTGTAAATTGTCTTCCTCTCTCCTTCAAGGAGTGAATTGAATATGATAACCCCGTGATTATGGTTGAGGTTATCTAGAAGGTGGAGATTTTATACCATAAGGCAAGCAGAAGAATTAGAGCTAAAAATCTCGACCTAACAAAAGGAAGGATTAAGTTGCACAAAATAGTAAGCGAGGAAAAAGTGGGTAGTTTAAATAGTTTGCTAAAGGGCATCAAAATCAAAATTTTAATAAAAATAATGATCAATCTGAGAAATATCAAATGCAAACCTAGTTTGGGCCCAAAAATACCGAATCTAAGAAAGTAATTAACAAGAAAGGTAGAGGGACTTTGATGTATTGGGGTTGTGGTGTACCCTATCTTCTACAAAACTATCCTTATAACACAAGTTCAGTGCATCATATTTATAAATTCCAAGAGGCCTCCATTTTTAATGATGTAGCTAGGAACATTCCATGCATTAGTGAAACTTTGGGAGAACATCTAGTAGAGAACCAATCCACCATGGTGGAGATAAAACCTATTCCCTTTAACCAATTTTTTTATGTATTAATTGATTTGAGTGCTACCCTAAGTTTTTTTTTACCTAAGGTTATAGAATGCTATAAATTAGTGCTAAAAAAATACCTAAAAATTCACGATTGGTTTAGTTAGCTACTGGTGTAAAAGGAAGAGTCACTATCTGGGTAAAGGATTTCCCAATTGTGTTGAATGAGAAACAAAATATAGTAAATTTAAGTATATCGCTATGAGGCTCTTCTGATGTTTTAATAGGAATATACCGACTCAAAAGCCATAAAGAAAATTTTAACTTCATTGAAAAAATAATTACATGTATTATAGATAGTTTCGAAACATAGAATATAAGATGCATACCCCTTCGTATCTTGGTATGTCAAATATCAACATCACAACTAAAGAAGGTTGCAAGAAAATGGTGTTAGCCCTTTGCTATTAAAGTGGAATATTGTTCTTAGAATAAGTTAGGAAAGTCCTTCGAGGAATTCTAGGTGGTACGAATTATCAGCGTGTGTTTCCGAAAGAGATTCCTCAACTACCACCTATGAGGGAAATATTCTTCTCTATAGAATTGATACCCATAACAACACCGATATCAAATGGCCCTTACTATATGAGTGTACTAGGACTCATGGAGCTAAAAATATAGTTGCAATAATTTCTAAATAAGGTTTACATTAGGCATAGTGTGTTCCCATGGTGTGGAGTATTTCTTTTTGTCTAGAAAAATGATGGGACATTTAGGTTGTGCATTAACTATCACCAGCTGAGTAAATTAACAATAAAAAATAAATATCATTTACCCTACATTGACAATTCGTTTGACCAAGTAAATGGGGAAATTATATTCTCCAATATATACATTAGAGATATATATCACCAGCTAAGGATCAAAGAGGAAAACATGCCAAAAATACCCTTTTGAACCTAGTATGGACACTATAAATTCACAGTGTTACCCTTCACGTTTATGAATTCACTTTCCACATTCATGTGCTTCATGAAATATATGTTCAATAATTGTTTATATATTTTTGTGTTGATATTTATATATGATCTACTAATCTATTCCAAGACATTGGAAGAAAACAAAGATGAACTACAAATAGTATTACAAAATTTAAGTGAACAACAACTATATTGAAGAGTCAACAAATGTGATTTTTTTAAAGACAAGATACAATATATTAGCCATGTAATTTCAAAACAATTTATAGGAGTGGACTCATCAATGTGAAGGTTATTATTGGTTGGCTAGTATGAAAATGCATAGCTGATATAAGATAATTTATGGGAGTAACTAGTTACTACCACATGGTTATAGAGAGATTTTCCAAGGTGGCGTATCCCATAACCTCCTTAAAAAGGAAAGGTGTGTAATTTTAATGGAAAAATAGTGTAAATAAATATTTCAGAGGTTGAAACATCCACTTACTATTGCTTTAGTGCTCAAGATAGAACATCTAGATAAATATTTTAAAGTATGCATGGACGCATGCCTAGAAGGTCTAGAAGGTGTGCCTAAGTAGGAAGGGCATAAACTAGCCTATGAGTCTCATAAATTGAAATAACATGAGAAAACTTACACAATGTATGGATTTCAATGGGTAACTATAATTCATGCACTATAAATGTGGAGGCATTATCTAATTGGTTGAAAGTTCACCTTGATTACCATCCATGTAACACTGAAATACTATTGAGTCAATCCAATAAGAATACCAGGAAAGTGAGGTGAACAACCTTCTAGTGCGAATATGAATTCGAAATCATATGCATTAAGGGAAAATAAAACAAGGTGGAAGACACATTAATTCAAATCTTGAATCAAGTGTATGGAATAATAATAACTCAAACTAAAATAGGCCTCCTACACAAGATTAAAAAAACAACACTAATATATCAGAATTATAATGATATGTGAAGATTTGAAAATTAAGTCTGGTCAAGATAAATGGACTCATTACAAAATTAGTAAAAGAAGGAAAGTTGTTAACACATAAAAATGGATTTTATATTTCAGATTAGGAAAAAAATTAAAAGATTTATATTGGATGAACATCATAAGAAACCTTTCTCAAGTCACTTGGGGTATCAAAAGATGATTATATCCCTTAAAATGTTTATTTTACCCATTGATGAAGAAGGAAGTTGTCGAATATTTGGTTTGGTAGTAAGAATGTTAGCAGGTGAAAATAGAAGATCATCACCCCACTCGACTATTGAACCCCTTACCTATACCAGAGTGGGAGTCATAATTGATTTCCTTGGACTTTATTACAAGTTTTCCCTAGACACAAAAGCAACATGATTCCATTATGGTGGTAATTGATAAATTAACAAAGGCCACTCATTTCATTCTTGTAAAAACATACATATAAAGATGCACATGTGGTAAAAATGTACATGAAGTAAATTTTCAAGCTTCATGGTCTACCTAAAACAATTATATCGAAAACAAATCTGAAGTTCAGTTCAAGTTTTTGGAGATCATTATTTACTTGGATGGGTATAGAGCTAAAATTTAGCATTGCATACAATCCACAGACTAAAGGGTAGAGATAAAGAGTTATTCAAGTTCTTGAAGACATGCTATGATGTTACGCATGTGGATAATGAACTGACCTACAAAATGGGAGAATTATCTACGCTTGGTAGAGTTCGCCTATAACAACTGTTATCATGAATCACTCAAAATGAGCACCTTTGAGACCATATATGGGATAAAGTGTCATGTGGCTCTAAGTTGGATTCAACTTAAGGATAGATTGGTATTCAGATCAGACTTGTTACAAGAGATGGAGCAAATAATAATAAAAAAATTATATGAAATTTGAAAGGCGCATACGATAGACAAAATACTTATGCAAATTTGAAAAGAACCCATAAGGAGTTTCAAGTTAGGGAGCATGTGTATTTGTATGTATAGACAAATAAAAGTTCCCTAAATTTGGGAAGTTTTTCTAAATTAACTCACTAGTTTTGTGGGCCATTTGAGATATGGGGTAGAGAAGGGCCAGTGGCCTACCAACTCGCTTTACCAACTCATGTTAGAATTCCTAATGTGTTTCATGTTTCCATTTTAAAAAATATATATATTTGGTCCTACTCATATAATTAATTGGAATGTTTTACAAGTCAAACCGAGAGTTTTAGATTAAACCCTTAGAAATTTTAGATTGAAAGGAAAATACTCTTTAGAATAAAACCATATATCATCTTAAAATTAAATGTAAGTAGTTTGGTCTTGAGATGTCCACCTAGGAAATTGAAGAAGAAATAATGAATGCTTTCCCTATGTTATTTCAAAGAATAATGGAATCTAAAACATAGAGGAAGGTTTCTTTTCTAAGGGGAGGGGAGATGTAATACCCCTTAATAATGGTTTACGAACATTTTATTTAATTATCGATGGTAAAGATTAAAAACACTAGAGATGACTTGTCAATCTAAATTTTTTAATTTAATTAATGGAAAATAAATATTTTTGTGTTAAAATTATTGGTAATGTTTTAATGGTTCTCATGTGGAAGTTCAATCCTAACTACCAGGGAAACAATTGGAATTAGTTATTTCCGAGAAGAGGGCAAGAAAAAAAGAAGAGAAAAAATTCTCTATTGCCACTATTCAACAGAATTTGGAAGAGACAAACTGATATTAGAAAACATGGCTTGAGGTAAATGTCATGAAGTGGACTCTATGTAGGATCACTATGGGAGAGAAACACAACTACTTCTAATGTATACCCTATGTGAGATAAAGACTAGTTAGAATCTAGGAAATAGAGTGGGATATTATTGTAAGGGTCTTGGAGAAAATATTTTTGGAAATTTCTGTCTCTTTCTTTGATAAAAAAGGATTAGAGATTGAGGGTAGCTAATTGAAAAAGTCAGATTATAGTTGGGAGGATTGTGAAAGCCCTTAATATGTTCATAGGAAAATGGTCTATAAGTGCTATGTCATTTTTAAGTTACTACTAAATAATAATGATTGGAAATGTTTGAAAAAAGAAGAAGGAAAACAAATTATATTAAAACATTAGGCTAAGAAAATTTGATTCTTTGTATGAATATTTGACTATAATGTTGTGAATATATAACATACATTTTTGTATGAGTGAGTATAGGTTTATGTGCTATCTAACTTCTGATAGAGGAGGAAAAAATTAGAAGTTGCAGGTAAATTTTTGAGCATTTGGGAAGTTGTTAAGGATGGGTAACGTAAAATCCTATAATGGAAGTTCCTCAAAAGAAATGTGTTTGCAGGTAAGGATTATAAAAAACATGTGACAAATAGAGAAGTTTCCAAATTAATCCTAGTAGCATGGATTTTGGGGTTTCATCATAAATCGTAAGGAGTAGTAACAATTAAGAATTGTGTAATATCGAGGTATGTACATGCATATGTAAATAAGTAAACACATAGACAGTAAAATTTGAAAGTGGTGCATCTAGGTAAGTTACTATAGTCATTTGGTAGACATGGGTTTTGTCAACCTACCTGGGTGGTAATAGTTCTAAACTCTAAGTGATTTACGACATAGAAAGTGTTGGTAAATCCCATGATAGGTTCTGCCAAGTCCTATGGTCTAAAGATCTACAAAAGAGAAGCAAAATATATATATATAAATATAAAACATCCAAAAATAATGCAGAGTTTGAGAACAATTATAATAACAGACAAAGATGAATGATACTATCTCATATCAAAAATTCAACTACATTTAGTATTTTTACCTATAGAAACCATTTAAAAGGAGAAATATAGATATTTAAATGAAAGAAAGAATTTCACATCATTGAGGAAATTAAGCATTAATAGAGATACCATAGAATTTAACAATTTGTTGTAATAACTATGACAAACACCTATATGTATTTCCAGAGTAAGGAAATGGATAGGCAAATATATGTATATATACATATCTAAGGGATTCGATAAAATTTTAAACAATAATATTTTAAAAAGAGAACTTATATATATCATTTCTTAATGATCATCATCACTATTATACAAATGCGGACAGTGTTTAAGAATAAGTACCAATTCAACTGAATTACAAGAAGATATTATGCAAATAGAGAAAGGGAAGCCAAGCAAAAAAACTCTACATATTCTTTATTTTAAAAATATATAAATATTGATATTGTAGCTAGCAGGGTTGGATTTTCCTTATACGTCAAGCAAATACTATTGAAAAAGTAGATATATTTTTATCAGTTTCTTATTGGCTTAACAAGATGAATGAATTCGGTGAACAATTTCTCTTTTCTCCTCTCAAAACCATAAGTATCAAAGAAACTTAGAAGGGTTGGGCTGCAATACCTCCCAGACTAATAAAATAACTATAATAACCTAGCTAAGTTGCAAGCCAAGAGTAAGAGCCATAGAAAAACCCAATATAAGAGTTAGCTACACCAAGGATATTTCTTCCAGAGAGAACATACTTGTAAGAGAGAAGTAAATTAGAATGTTCAAAAAGATACCCTAAGTATAACATTTACAAAAATAAATAAAAGGAATCCAAATGAGATTATTACCTTTCATGGAGGAGATAAAGGTTCCCCCACTTTATGTCCATGACCATAAATTGACAGTCTTGATAAGATACCAATTGTTTAGAAATTTGTGCTGAGGTTTGTTTAGAAAAATATACCTGTACGCATTAGTGAAACTAATTTTGTTGGATGTTTAAGAAAGAAGAAAGTTATGACATGAGAAAAAAAAACTAAAAATATTAATTGTTGAGATAAGATAATACCGAATGGAACTGTACTTAAACGAAATTGTAAAAGAACACACAAGCATTAACACACTATCTTCAATATCCATTACCAACTGCAAAAAACTGGAAAAGGAAGATAACACGAGGAATGCAATCTTCATGTAGCCACAATTACAGTTTCTCCAAGCACTATTATAGCTTAGAACCACTAAAATACAGGGATTAGACTTTCAAATTGAACCCACTATCTTCAATATCCATTACCAACTGCAAAAAACTGGAAAAGGAAGATAACACGAGGAATGCAATCTTCATGTAGCCACAATTACAGTTTCTCCAAGCACTATTATAGCTTAGAACCACTAAAATACAGGGATTAGACTTTCAAATTGAACCCGGGACATTGTGGTCATGGAATCAAGGAAATTCTAATTTGCAGAGCGTTATCTCAAGCTGTGAGTGCACAAATGAGAATTAGAATGATAGAAGGCCATGATTAGTTACTATAAACAAAGCGTGGTTCACCTCCAATTTCAATATTAAACCTAAAACATATGGACGATCATGGTTAATGCACATCACAAGGAAGATGATGGCTAAAATACATAATCGCATGGCAGTCTCATGGCTAAGTTCCATGTATCACCGACATAGGACTGACCTTCACGTCGGTTGTACAATATAACTTGAAACTTTGGAGCGGTTAACATACTTGAACCAGAAATGTTAATAGAGGTTCCATCCAACATAATATGAACGTTACATATATGTATGTAAACCCTTTATATCATTGAGGACCTTGTGAACAGTCTACACATTTGCATTGAGCTATATTACTATTATAATGCCCATGGGAAAGTTAAATAATAATAATTGTAATCTATCTAAACCTAAGAAAATTGTTGCTACCATGAGACATCACAATCATGTTTTTTATATAGAGAGTGAAGTCTTTAAACTAATGTACAACATGTAAGAGGTTTATCACACCCTTATTATATTATTTATATTTTATATATAATATATATATATATATATTATATATATATATATATATATGGATTTATGTTATGGGTACCATAAGAAACAAAAACAAAAATATAAAAAGAAAGTGTGAAAGTGTCCACCACAAGGGTATGATAGTTTGAAATAGACAATGACTCTAGTGGAAAGTCATGCTAAGGGGAAAATAGCCTAGTGTTTCTATTGAGATGCATGTAGAAATAAATAATTATTATTCATTTATTTCCTTTTAAACCAAATACATTATGACATCATAAGACATCATGTGTGTATATGAAATATTAGGATATTGGAAAAAAAAGTACATGTCCTCTTTCTCTTTTAGAAATAAATAATAAGAATACATGAGGGATATTACATCAAGCCTAATTTTGTAGGTGAGAGATATGGCATTATAGTAATGTATCATTGCAACCATACCATGAGGTGTTACTAGATCTAGAATTCAATAATAAAGTTTAGTGAATTTGATATTAAAGGATTTGATTGTCTCTCCGAGTTGAAATATTATGTTATTGTATTTCTTTAACTAGTTGGCTTAGATTTGTTACATCCCTTATGTGTACTTGTACTGATAACATAGTTCTTGCCAAGTTGAGAAGGATTTGGGTGGTAACTAAAATAAGTTTCAAGCAGCCTTCCCCTCTAATGAGTTTACTAATTATATATTTCATATATCATTATCATTAGCCCCATTGTTATTAGAAACATTAGAGATATCTTTTAAGTGCTCCTCTACTGTGAAATTACCATTACCAGAGAAATTTGGAAAATTAGTCTTTAAATTTAGGTAAAGGAGATATTGCAAGGCCAAATCTTGTTAGGATATTCTGACACATAGGAAATAGTTAAGTATAACTTGGTCTAGCGTAGAGTTAGGTAAAGTCTATTTCTTTACTATGTACTTTTGTAACTTACAATTCGACAGCCATGATGTGTAGTGATCCGACGATTTATTCTCTCCTCGGTATTACTTACAATTGACCCATGGCTTAACACCTAATTGGTCCATGATCTCTATTTAAAGAGAATGGAGGGTCATTTGTAGGGTAACTGTTCATGAGAGAAGCATATGTAAATTTTCATTCTTTTATTAATAACTTTCCTGAAGTGGCCACGTTGGCTCAGGCCGTGGAATTTTAACCACGTCAACAATTCTAGTGTATTGATCTGTGATCTATTTGTGTGTGATGTCATTTGGTGTTATGTCTGAGGAAATTACCTTGTAAATTCCTACATGGTATCAAAGCCAAGTTGAGGGCTGCATCCGTTAGTGATCCAAATCTGAAGCCGGTAGAACTGCATCTCACTGTTGTTTCCTGGATCTATTGTTTCTGATTGCTTTCAGGCCAAGAGGACTACTCTATTGTGTTAGGATTATCCGTTCCAGTGAGGAACCCCTTTCGTTTCATGCGAAAAGGTTTCTGGTAGCCCTATCTACATCATTTTTAAGATCTGGAGGTACATAATGTTTATTTGCAGTTTCTAGTTATTTTCTCTTTGTTTATTTTGGTTTATTTATCTCTTTGTTTTTTATTACCAGATCTACATCTTTCATTTCTACGTATTGTCTTTTCCGTATGACTCTGTGTGATCCAGGAAAATCAAAAACAGAAAGGAAGATCTTTTTCTCATCTATATGCTCTTTTCTGTCGCGCCTTAATGTGATCTCGAAAATCAGAAACAATGAGGAAAATTGTGATTTTCTTGGTAAAGCTATTTGTATATCTGTTTTGGATTTTGTGGTTTTTGTTTTATAGGAAAAAAAGAGCTTTATAAAGTAAGCATACACCCCAAAGTTTCGGTGAGTAAAAAGAAAAAAAACCCTTGTTTCCTCTTCTCCAAAAATTACTAACCTTTTAAACTAGCTCAATTGGTCCAAAGTTACTCTATGAGAATAAAGGTCCTCAATTCAAGTCTTTCTTTTTGTTGAGTTAATTTTTCAAAAAGCACATGTAACTTATGTTTTAAAGTTACTTTACGTAAAAGTGCTCTCACCCATTGTAAAAAGTGAGTCACTTATAATTCTAAAGTCTCTTTATCTTTTATTTAAGTTACAATTTAGTGGGTAGCTCATAAACAACCATTGTAAAAGTGACTTTCACTTATTTATAAAATTAAGTCATATAATTTTTTTTTTAAAAGTGAGCTAATTAGATTATGTTTGGAAAGGGGGTGGATTTTTTTTAAATAGAACATTACCATTCATTTCCGCACATTCTCACACTTCGTTGCCATCTTCAACAACTTTGTTTTCAAAAGGCCATAACTTCTTCATCCGGAAACTGTTTTCAGAGCCGTTTTTTTTAATCAGCCTAATTTTTCAAGATCTTTCCATTGGAACACTTAGTTTCAGCATCTATAGCCTATGTTTCTATTAAAATGGAAATTCCATGCCAAGTTATTCTTGACAGCACCAACTACTTCCAATGGTGGTCCTACATTGTGGATTTACTTAGATGTAAAGGTATTTAAATAATATCCTCAGACCAAGAAACCAAATCAAAAGATGAAGATAAGGTAGCCAAATTAGAAAACAGAAAATATCAAGCATGTGGGTTGATAAGGATGTCTATTTCTCAGACCTTAGATTCCATATTGCAGAAATTGATACTCCTAGTGATGAAATGAAATATATCACTAATGTTTTTGGAATTAAAAATAAACTTACAGCCCATCAACTTGAAAATGTGTTGCTTACATTGGACCCCAATCATTTTTCTTCCATTGAAGATTTTTTGTCCAAGTTCAAGACCCTTAGCATTCTCTTCGAAAGTGTTAAGGTTAAGAAATAAGATGGTAACCTTATATAATCCATTCTTACTGAGTTGGGACCAACCTACTCTCTATTTGTTTCCACCTTCCATTCTACAAGAGAATCCTTCATTTCTCAAGGAAAAGACTACAAGTCCCCTTCCTTTGATGCCTTTTGTGATTGTTTAATAAGAGAACAAGAAAAACTCTTACACCTTGGTCTTCTTAATCTTGTAAGCTCTTCTAAGAAAGCATTAGCTGCCCAACAGCAACCAAATTCAAAGAATGCTAAGAAGCTGTATCCTAAAGAGAATGGTCCTAAACCAAGCAAGGATCCTAAGCAATTTCAGTCTAAAAATGAAAAATCATTTCAACAAAATGACAAGGCAAATAAAAACAAAGGGAAGCTGATAGACATTGCCACTTTTGTAATTGAGATGGCCACTTAGAATCCAAATTCTTTAAGAAGATGGAAGCCTTGGAAGCAGCAATGAAGAAGCATAACATCCATTTGGTGAACTCTTCAACTTCAACTTCATCTTCAGGAATAACACTTTATGCATGTGGTTTTCAAACATCTCGGTCTGGATATGCACTAAATGTATCTTATTCTTCTAATTCTCATGAGTGGCTCATTGATTCTGGAGCTTCTTATCACATGACAAAAAACAAAGCCATGTTTTCTTCTTTAAATGATTGTAACACCAAAAATATATATGTTGGTGATGATAGATCTCTTAGTGTTGTAGGCATTGGAACTATTCATATAGAAAAAGATCAATTTAATGATGTATTATGTGTTCCAACCTTCTCCTACAACCTTCTATCTATATATCAGATAACGCATTCAGGTGAAGGTAAAATAGTTGAATTTTCACCTCACAATTTTGTAATTAAGAACCTAAGAGATCCTAGACATATTTTAGCTACTTGCATTGCTGATGATTCTACAAGGTTGTATAAGTTTAACAAATTTGGGTCATCAAATCTTCCCTTGGTATTTGTTGCTCATAATGATGAAGTGATCAAACTTTGGCATGAGCAATTTGGTCACTTAAACTATCATTCCCTTCAGAATCTATGTAAAGAAAATATGGTGACAGGTCTTCTAATGGTATCTTGTAGAGACGATGTTTGTTCTCGACGTGTTCTTGAGAAACATCATCGGGATAGCTTTAAAAAACGTGCCTCTTGGCACTCCTCAGATCCTTTACACCTTGTGCATAATGCTTTATGTGGTCCACTTCCAGTTGTTTCATTCTCTGGCTACAAGTGTTTCTTAACTTTTACTAATGATTTCTCCAGATGCACTTGGGTATACTTCTTAAAACTCAAGAGTGAAGTATTTAACATGTTCTTGGCCTTTAAGGCCTTTATTGAAAAACAATCTAGACATCAAATTCTTAAGCTAAGATGTGATAATGGCAGAGAATATGTTAACAACAAATTCATCAACTTTTGCACTAAGAATGGAATTCAAATGCAACATATTGTTCCAAATACTCCACAACAAAATGGTGTAGATGAAAGGAAGAATCGCACCTTAAAGGAAATGGCTAATTGTATGCTTCAATCTAAAGGACTTAGTCTTGATTTTTGGGCAGAAGAAATTAACTATGCAAATTACATAATCAATCGCACTCCTACTAAGGTTTTAAATAATATCCCTCTAGAAGAAGCATGGAGCTCAGTTAAACCAAATGTGAGTCACTTTCATGTTTTTGGAAGTGAAGCATGGGCCCATATTCCAGATGAGAAAAATAAATCTTTAGAATGTAAGCGTGAAAAATGTATTTTTGTTGGATATTCTGAAGATATCAAAGGATATAGACTTCTTCCAGTTAATTCCAAAAATGTTATCATTACAAGAGATGTAAAGTTTTCTGAAAATATATCAACCTACGAACCTAGTTCAGCAGATGTTTGGTAGATGTGCCTCCTCCCCCATCTTCTCAGGATCCTCCTTCAGCTCCTCAGCTTCCAAAATGGGTTTGTGCTACTCAGGATGTAGTAGTTTCTCTTGCCAATGATTCTACAAATCAACGACCTACACATTCTCAGTTCAATAGAGCCTCTTCTTTACTAGCTCAAGCTTCAAATAATTATGATCCTGATACGTTTTCAGAAGCTTCACGCCATCCAGATTGGGACACAACTATGAATGAATAATATCGTTCATTATTGGCAAATAATACATGGGATCTTGTTCCCCTTCCAAAGGGATGAAAACTTATTAGATGCAAATGGGTTTACAGAACCAAGTATCGACCAGATGGAAAAGTTGATAAACATAAAGCTCGTCTTCTTGCTAAGGGTTTTTCACAAGTTGAAGGCATTGACTATACTGAAACATTCTCCCTTGTTCCCAAAATTAACTCTATCTACCTTGTTCTTTCCCTTGCTACCTCTTTCGAATGGGAAGTCCATCAGATGGATGTTAAGTTTGCCTTCTTGCATGGGGACTTGCAAGAAGAAATATATATGGAACAACCTACTGTCTTTATACAAATAGACTCCAACCTTCTATGTCAGCTTAATAAATCCATTTATGGTCTCAGGTAAGGCCCTTAGGCTTGGTATGCCAAAATGGATAGCTTTCTTTTAGAAACTAGATTTTCTAGGTGTCATTCTAACAATACTGTCTACAAGAAGAAAGTGGGCAAGTCTCTTATAATTCTTGTTCTTTATGTTGATGATCTTATCCTTACTGGTAGTGATTCCAACCTTATAAAACATGTGAAGTCCAGCCTTAAAAAGAAGTTTTAAATGACAGACATAGGAAGCTTGCATTATTTTCTTGGTCTTCAACGAAGGTATTTCCCTTTCCTAGTCGAGGTATGCATGTGATCTTCTACTCCATTTTCACATGGAAGACTGTAAGCCAGCCACTTCTCCCTTTCAGTCTGGAGCCAAACTTTCAGTCACTTGTACTTCCCGTGAAGTTGATGCTACCTTATATCGTCAACTTGTAGGGATTTTTTTTATCTGATCCATACTTGTCCTGGACTTTCCTTCGTTGGTTGCCTTATAGCATAGTTTATGAAAAACCCACATGAAAGTCATTGGAAAGCAGCTAAAAGAATACTTCATTATGTTTGAGGTACAATTTAGTTTGGGTTTCATTACAATGTTGAGGCATATCCTCAATTGGTTAGTTTCATTGAATGTGATTGGGCTGCTAACCTTGATGATCGGAAGTCTACTGTAGGTTATTTGTTCACTCTTGGTTCAAGACCTATAACATGGACTTGCAAGAAACAAAGTGCCATTTCTCTTTCTTCAGCAGAAGTAGAGTATCATGGTGCCGTAGAAGCTATTAAGGAAGCCTTGTGGCTTTGTCAGATCCTATGAGAGTTTGGCTTTCAGCACCAGCATCCGACTACACTTGGTGTGATAATTAAAGTGACATTCAACTATGAAAAGGTCTAGTCCAACATCAGCGTAACAAACACATTGAACTACAAATGTGGCTCATCAGAAAGCTCATTCATGAGCATGTTCTTAAAATGAAATATTGTTCAATAGATGATCAAGTTGGAGACATCTTAATAAAGGCTCTCATAGAGGTGAAGTTTACTAAACTTTGATTTATGGTTGGAGTCCAGGAAGTTGTCACTAAGGGGGATAGGCTCTAATGCCTCCTTCCTTCTCCTATTGTGTCATTTTTTTACATCCTTCAATCTTATCCCAAGTTTTTCTTAATGGGGGATGTTAGGATATTCTGACACATAGGAAATAATTAAGTATAACTTGGTCTAGTGTAGAGTTAGGTAAAGTGTGTTTCTTTACTATGTACTTTTGTAATTGGCAATTTGACGGTCATGATATGTAGTGATCCGATGGTTCATTCTCTCCTCAGTATTACCAAAACTTTGTCTATGGCTTGACACTCGATTGGTCCATGATCTCTATTTAAAGAGCATGGAGGGGCATTTGTAGGGTAACCATTCATGAGAGAAGCTTATGTAAATTTTCATTCTTTTATTAATAAATTACCTGAAGTGGTTGCATTGGCTCAAGCTGTGGAATTTCAACCACATCAACAACACTGATGTATTGATCTACGATCTGCTTGTGAGCGGTGTCCTTTAGTGTCTTGTCTGAGGAACTTACCCTGTAAATTCCTACAAATCTAAGGGATAAGGTATGTGCCAAGGAGCTGCAATTGAATTTTCTTCAATCTTGAATAACCAATATTTATTGATGAACTTATTCATATTAGTGGTTGAGGTAGTAGTCTTGTAGTTATTGTAAACATTACTGAATTAGAGGCACAAACATTTAGACAAGAGGGATTTTAAATACAGGAACTTGATGTATGATTATGGTGCTTGATTCAAAAGGATATTTCTTGAAAATAGTCTTGAAATTATCCATATTTTCTTCCTACCCCTTATGACTAACAGGGAGTCATACTCAAGAGGTTTTCCTCTCAACTGATGAGATTGATGAGGAGTTTCAAAAGTTCGATGCGGAAGTATGGATTGATTGGTTTTCAAGAGTTGAATGTCAGGATAATGATTAGAACATTAGTTTATGAATCTATCGATTAACGGATTCAATTACATTAGATTACTTCTATAAACTGTCTAAATTTCTCATCTACAATCTCGATAGCACGAGATATGGAAGTCTAGGATATTTTGATCTCTTCCCCACTTTTAGCAGTGTATAGTGTAAAATTTAAGAAACCAATAGAAGTATCATTATAATTATTGAAATTTGGAAAGATATGTAATTGAAACAGGTATGGTATGGTGATTTACTATGGAGAAAAGTTCAATCCACTTGTTTATTAAAAGATAGTTTTCATACTAATATCTTAACAACAAGACATAAAATGTAAGTAACTAACCTTGATTAAAATCATTTGTTGCAATTGCTTTAATTGTTCATGATAATGAAAATTAAATATAATCTTGATTCATACATGGTTGATAAGGTTTAACTCAAGTTATAGCCTCTAAAATATATTAGAATGAAAATACTCAATGAAGAACTCAAACTTAGAAGTAAGTAAAAAAATAAAATAAAATAAAATAAATCGGGAAAGTTAAGGCAAAACAAAAAACAAAAATGCCAAAGGAAAAGTGGGCAATCACTTTATTGTCACTAGTATGGTTACCAAAGAGGATGTTGATGATCTACAAGTCACTCTACACCCTTTCAAATTCTTGGTAGGATAGGACATGAATTTTGGTAATTGTTCCTGTGTTTAGAGCCCCTTTAACTATAACTCAAGTTCCAAGTCTCCAAGAAAACGAACGCAAAGTGATAAGATAAAAATGAAAGACAATAACCATAAAAAGAGTGAGTACAAAGATTAAATACAAGCTTCAATATACACTAGGAAAGTACAACAACTGAGGAAAATTTTAGGGGCTAATATTTGCAAGTGGGCTAATTCTCCATACTTTTTCCGAAAAAATATTCACTAATTTCCATTTTTTCTAAAATGATTCTCCCAACTTTTATAGTTCACCATTCTTTTACATTAAAAATCGCCAAAATATTATATCAGCTAATATAAAATTATTGGAAATCTAAATATTTCTACAAAAATATCGCCAATTTTTTTACAATTTGCATATTAAGGACTAGTAAGATTTTCCAAGGTTTATAAAATTTGAGATAAACTTCCATCCTTAAAATTGTCCTCGAAGTCAACAACCTTAAGTACAATGGATTTTTGAAAAATCTACAGATATAAGCAATATTCATTCTATAAGATTGAATATAAGGTCTATTACCACAAAAACATGACAACTATTATTTAAAGTAAATGTTGTTCAATAATTATGATACAATATATGATATAGTAGATATAATAATAAAAGGGATGAAAAAATAATACCAATAGGAATAAACCATAGGAAGGTAGAACCAGAAAGAGTTCCTTCATTCAATCACCTAAAAAATAATTATTTATATATAATAAAACAAACTACATATATTGATGAATATGCATTATCACTTATTAACAAACAATAATTCTTTCAAGTTCATTTCATTCAAATGTCAGTAGAAATGAACAATAGATAAATATTTTCCTTGTTGCAGCTAGATCAATTAAATGCATCAAACACTAGTATGCTACCATAATAGAAAGACCAAATTTGAGCCTCCATCAACATTATTATTTAAAAGAAGCCCATTTTCCTCATTCGATCAAGTATATGTAGCTTTAGCAACCTCATGAAAATTATGTAACACTCATTTCTTTATTTCATAAGATTAATTGGTTCAATAACTAATCAAGGTTCAAATGTGAAATGAAAGGAAAACAACAAAAGATGGCATCGTAAAAAATAGGATATCTCCTAACCTAAAGATGGAGGAGAACCAACAATAATAACATATGATATTCCACATAATTATAAAAGTTACATGCATGATAATCTCCATATTTCCATATAAAATTCACCGCATTAAACCATATATATATATATATATATATATATATATATATATATATAGATAAGTGTGTGTGTGTATAAGCTACCATGGATATTCCACTCAACAGTTTGCCTCAACAAATTTCATAAACTTATACTTAAAAGTTTCAGAATATACACTATTACAATTTTATATCTCTTTAGGTTTATATCTATGTAGATTTTTGTTAATATCCTATGCACGAAAACTAAAATTATGTAGAAAATAGAGAAGAGTAAAATAAAATGTTATAAATAGATTTGACACATGACATGACTTGGGAAACCCTTTTGGGGGAAAAGCCTAGTTGGAAGGTGAGATCACTTTTCTCTCTTTCTCTGAATGGAAATATGCCTACGAGTGTAAAGAAGTATGACATGAGGCCCATGGGATACTATATTTTGCAAATATTCTCTGTTTTTTCTACCTTATATCCCTCTTGGCTATTCTTTTCTTAGTTACAGAACATACACACTTGAAATAATGGAACCCTTTTTCCTCCTAGTGGCCCGATTATAACACAACTTGATATTCCGCTAGTGGTTAGGTATGACTACTTTAACTCTTAACCAATGTTACAATCTAGACCCTTCTAGAATCTTCTACATCATGATCACATGGCTAGATATGTTTCAGTGAATAAAGGGGGCTAATGTGGCATCCTCTCGAATTATAGTGGTGTAAATAGGAAGGTCAACTTCTACGAGGTACAAATTTCATGTACGAACTCTGATTGGTGCAATTATTATGTTGTTGGAAGGTATCCATGTGTATAATTGGAAAAAATGGCGCATTGATAAAGAATAAAAGTTTTACCCCAAGAAAATGTCATTTGATACCTCAAAATGCTCCTGAATGGTTTCAAACCCCAATTTTCCAAGCAAAGTCCCACCGATAAAAATGGTCCTAATAGTTGATTTATCCACTTTTTCCACTCTAAAACCAACAAGATGGATTAACAAGAAAAGTATAATGATCCAATCTCTCTCTCTCCCTCTCTTTCTCGATATATATATATATATATATATATATATAATATATTATATATATATATATATATATATATATATTAAAAACATACATAACCTTCATATGTGTTAGTTGTAGTAAATAACCATAGGTCATCACTAAAACCATATAATTCCATCAACGTCCTGTTATAAAAATAGATCACTACCCACATCACGTCACTATAAATAAACTAAATTTTAAATCAACCATCATAACTAATATGAGTGTAGGGATGTATACTTTGTTCAAAAAATAAGAAACCCTCTCAGGTCTTTGTGAAAGCATATGAGAGACATATAAGGGGATCTAGTGTTCTATTTTCAGACCCATTTAAAAAGGTAAACAATAAGATATAATCTATAGAAAAAGAGTGAAGAATAACAATTTGATCCTTCCATGTATATTAGTCAGAGAAATTAGTGTAGTTCAAGTTAGCTCCCAACTAACTCCAATGACCAATCCTACGCATAAAGAGAACAAACACAAACTTCATATCATAGTAATTAGATCAATCCAAAACATTTATAAATAAGAATTCATAAATTATTAAATAGATCAATAAAATACCACCTTCAAAACCATCATAAAATAAGAATTATAATATGTGTAAGAAATAAAACATAGTATGGGATAAATCTCAATAGATCTATATATTAAGTAAGTAGGAGAAACATTAAAACCAATGGAAGTTGCATCATGACCTACTCCATGCATTGGCTCCAACACTCTCTCTCACAAGTAGTCTTGACATCATAACAATACATGAATTTTGATCCCTTCTTAGTGGCCTAACCTTCCATTTATATTGAGGCTATGAAGACTCTTAATATTTATTTAGGGTACTTTAGGAAAAATTTCTAGGGTGGTTGATGTTTCCTCACCTTTAATCCTAAACCTAATTTGTTAGCTTTTTTTAGATAAAAAAACATCTATATATGAGTTTTAGGTGATTCAACTCCATTCCTAGAGTTTACCTTAGTGAACTAGGGTGTCATAGTCAGTTAACTCATTATTTTTTGCTTGTGGCTACGTGAAATTCTAGTAACGCATGCTTTGTTAAGAAAAAATACATTAATGTCTAGGGAAACACATTTTAGTACACTAGGACCAATATTCGAATGCTTTAGGCAAGATTATAAGGTGCATTATAGTCTCAAAAGGCCTAAACAATAGTTGTATTCTAGCCAAAAACTTCATGGTATCCTCTAAGTTGATGAGGAGTTGTTTCCATGGACAATAGATGCATCCTAAAGTGTGAGGTAAGAGAAGAACGTAGTGGCCAAGATACTTTATAATATAATTGAGGAGAGCCAGTTTTAGAGTGTTGGAATAGAAATAGGCCTCCAAAAAACAAACATATGTTAGATATAAGCCATCTCTAGAGTCAGGCATGCCCATGCTCAATAACTAAACCATAATGATATATTGTGGATCCATGATAGACCATCTCCACTAATAAGAAAAATGTGGATTGATTTCATAATGTGGTCAATATGATATAAGTTGTCTCCATAAACAATATTAGAAGCCTTGGAGAGGAAACAAGGTTGAGTGATGTAACCCTCTATCAAAGGTCTTCATCACCATTTTAAAATAGCATAATTCTACACACATAAATAAAGGAGCTATAGTCTAACATGTGATAAATTATCTGATTACAGGTCACATGATGAAAATTGTTAATAGACATGAGGATGGACACCAATAGGGATGATGGTCTTCAAGATGTTCCTTACAATCTAACTAGTTTGAATGAATGAGTTGATGTCAAACACTCATACGATCATTAAATTGGGATCAAAGAATGAAAAATCCCTATCAAATGAACAAAAATTAGCTATTAAGGAGAGAAAGCTCTAGGGTACTATGAGGTTTCTCAATCTTCTTCCCAAATTATGTGTTTAAGTTGATAGGAAGGGATATTTCAATTGTAGGAAACAAGGAGTCTATTGGCTTAGTGGGTCTTGACCTAGGTTCAGAGTTAGCTTCGCTAAACAATTCCCTACACTACTAGCCCTTTCATTGCATTGAAGTCTCACCCGAAGCAGTATGGGGGGATATTGGAATCAAGTCCTCCACACCAAGATATGAGCATGATGTTGTTTTATGCCCTAATTCTGCCTTTGCATAGATCACTAAGACTTTAGGGATTATCAATATAACTCCCCTTAATCAGCTTCTATAACTTCATGAACACTTATGACTATCCTTTTCGGACCCTGAATAGGTGAATCCAATACTTACATTCATCAAAGATTATGTATAACCCAGTAACTATTCATATTAGATTAAGTGTTTGATAACTTAAACATACGACAATATTATCTTCACATAAAAAATTAGAAGTGATTTCATTCATATAACAATATAAGTCATGTAAAGTCACACATAAATACATCATTATTTCTTAACCCATTATAACATAAAGAGAAATCATATAAATAGAGTAAATATATAACACAAGTACTTCTACACAATCTTCTTTATTGATAATCAATTCAATCTTATAGACTCAACACTTCCTTGCGCACTTAGTTGTAGGGGTCCACTCACTCAGCTGCGGAATCTACTCTAGGCCTCTATGTACAGAGCTACAAAGTCTTCCTTCTACTCTAAGACTTCTTCATCCTCTTACTCTTACTGAACCGTTACATTCATCTTCATCATCAGTACTATGCCTTAGACTCTCTAAGACACACCTACTTGTACAATCCCATGGTCCACGGACCGTGGGAGATCTTCAAAAGCCAACTCAACTTACATAAAGAAGGGTAAAACCCTTTATGACACTTTAACTATCTACATGCTCCACGACCACAACTTGTGGAAAATTTACATTTTATACAACAAAACTTGGGATTTTGCCTCAAAAGTGACCCTAGGGGACCCCATCCCAATAGGCTCCCAACAGAAGGATCAGGAATCACCCTCGAGTCACTCTACTGGTGCGAAGATCTTACTACGAAGATCTCCCAACCCTACTTTTTGCACTTCCACTTTAGTCGTGCTCTGCGTAGCTTCTTGTTTGATATGCTCCACCAGTTGCTCTATTGGCAGTCATGCATTGTCCTCCTTCATTTCCTGCTACGTGCTTTTTAGGATTTCTAACTTCTTGTGAATGTTGGCAGAGTTAATATAGGCCTCGTCCATCTAAGGCCCTAATCTATCCTTGAGGACAACCTCTTTCTTCTGTGCTTGTTCCACCTGTAGATGCAGCTGCGGCCTTGTACAACTTAGCAAGGTGTTGTGTAGCAGCAACAGTGCATGCTGTTGCTCTACCTTCATCATTCTATTGTGGGATTTCATGAGCTTGTGTATTCAAAAGCCTGCAAGGTGGGATCTTCCTACAGGTTTGTGACTACCTCCATTTCTTTCTCAAAAAGTGTGGTGCAATCTTCCACCATGGCATCCATTGTCGCAATTCCATCCTTCAAAGCGGCTTCACGATATTTTCTGACCTTTGGAGGATTTGAAGGTTGTGATTTCAACTCTAATTCTGTGATCTTCAAGTTCAGCTCAAACTAAACTCAAGCCATTTCTATCTGTGCATCAAGCACAGCTACAACCAACTTTCTGATCTTCGCCTCCAATGATACTTCCTCTGATATATGCAATTTGGGCAGTGTTTTGCAGGCTTCTGCCACCACAGTTGCAAGCTGGTTGTTCTACGGCTGGACTTTCCTCTGGGCCTCCAGTGCCACTAATTTCTCAACAAACATATCTTCATTGCTGACTTGATACTCACTTATAAGGCTTAATGTGCGTTGTTCCTAAGCTTTAACCTCTGTTATCACACCTAATTGGAATGTGTGAAAAAAACTCACTGGGGAGCATGGCCAAGTTGAGGTCGATGTTCTTCAGAGAGCTGATAATAGCCTTGTCAGTAGCCACTTCTATGCCAATAGATCCATCTAGGAGCATGATTGCCCCAAGATTCAGTGACTGTACCATCTCGACTGCTTGAGTGGTTCCTGGTGCCAAACTTGTTGATGTAGCGTTTCTCTACCCTGAGCTCACCTAGATCCTAGTAGTCTAAATCTGTAGCTCACATATATCCTTCTGAATGGTGCTCAGTGCCTGATTTTGTGGCTACTCAAACTACTTCACAAGTTCTGTGATGGTATCCTGCACCTTGTCACCTATTTCATCTAGGCTTCCATTAGTCAAAGTAATCAGTTCCAACAATGGATTGGTGGATTTTTTTTTCACTCAGAAGGGAGTGCTCTACTTGTCTTGACCACCATATCCCTACTTTGACTGTTCTTCCCCCTCCATTTGGGGTGAAGGAGACTTATCACTCTGCTTGGAGCCACACTCTTCCTGTTCTACTTGCTTCTTTTTGGCACACTCCACTTCCACACTCCACTTCCACCCGTGCCTTCTCCTTGGCCTCTTTCCTCTGTTTCTCAACCAACTGCTGAATGTTTTTTTTGTCTGCGTAATTCTTCTTATTCTTCACAGACTTGCTGGAGCTAGTAGTCAGATCAAAAGGATAATTTCAATTGATTGGCCAACACTTGATGACCTCCTTGATAGCATAATCTATAGCTAGGTATGGTATATCGAACCATTTTTGCTCCAAATCCTTTCGCGCCCAGATGTACACACGGTGGAAGTCAGCTTTGAACTCTGTATATCTTGAAAGTAATTCAAACATGGTTGGTGACAACTGTGGCTTCTGGTTGATGATCATGTCAATGCTCACCTCGATCAGCACCCAAAAAACTTTGGTCTTTATGACTCACACAACATCTTTTGTGGCCCACAAAGATGCAAATTTTGCAGCCTCCAGAAAATCATTCTCTACGTGAGGAAATTGGCAATCCTCCAACAAATCCCAAGTGACCGGCACAATCAAGAGCAGCATCCATGAATAGTGGAATGTTTTACTCTCGTCTATGCCTCTCTACAATTCATAAGGAATTCACTACACATGTAGCACACCAGTTGAACTGCACGCCCTCTGCACACTCCGCAGCCAAAGAAACCACTGGCATTGGAACCTCATTCACATGACATTTTCTCATAACCATGCTAGCAAAAATATGTGTTGCAACCTTTACTATGGGGTCAATGATCAAAGTAATATAATACCCACGTGCCTTCTTCACAATTTTGGACTTGTCCTTCATCTTCTCAACAAGGTCACGCTTGCTTGTCTTTCCACCAAATTCCTTGGCCGGATTTAACCTTGATTGTGGTAATAGTGTGATCCGATGGATCAACATATCATGATGTGGATCAACACGCTCATCCATAAGCATCTATCATGCATGAGGCACAACAACAGGTTCAACAACCCCAACTGGTTCACTCCATGAATCCACTCCATATGCTCTAGCACAGTGACACCAGACTCCTTGTAGAAGACCCTCTTCATTTAGGTGTCTGCAGCAAGGTGGGGAAACCACTTGTGGTTTGCCAAATCCCATTATTCGAGCTTCAAATGCAGGATCCGCGCCAAGCAGGGACCTTCAAATGCTAGGTTCTCCGGTAAAAAGGGTGTGTTGAAGAAGAATTGTTTTGCATTTGGGTCCTTAGGGAGCTTCACTTTCCCCTTGCACTGAGGGATGTACTCTATAAATTTAGATATAGGATCCTCCATGCTCATTACCTCTAGGGAAGCTCCCTTGGAGGAAATAGTTTCTCCAGTGCTAGCAGTTTCAGTGGGACCTGGTCCTAACATGATGTCAGTAATGAGTTTTTGATCTAACTCAGGCAACTTGTCAAACACAAGGCTTGCGATCAAAGCTTCGAAATAATCGTTATTCATGCGCACCAGACAACACAATACATAAATTCTAAGGATGCAAAGTGTTTTTCATTGGACGTCCACGTGTAATTTATAGATGAATTCAAATTCAAATGCAACTATTCCCCTAAAAATTCGTCCATAAATACTAAATTGGCAGTAGATTTTCCAAGACTTCACTCCTAAATTTAACCTTAAATTCCTTAAATGTTGGCCACCCATTCCTTTCCATTGTCTTCTAGCGGTCAAATCATGAACTTTGACTGTAACAATTACTTTCTGGATGCACTGCGCGATCTCTCCCCATATAGTGCAGCTCCATTCCCACTCCTTCTAGTACTGCGACTAGTATTGTGCCACCCTCCTGTTTCACGCAGATCCTGTGTGGTGTAGCTCTACAAACTGGGTAGTGTATTTTATAGTTCTGCACCTCCTTGCAGCTACCTAGCATGATAATATTGTGCTACCATTATGTAGTCATTGGGCCAGATCCCCAGTGTATGGCTTCAATCAGATTCCATTTACCCTTCCTAGAAATGGATCTCCATTTAAATTCGCGAGCTGAACTACTCCACCATCTCTAATCTCTTTGATTAAATATGGTCCCAACGAGTGCATCTAAAATTTTCCTAGAAACTTATCAAATTTACTGTCATATAATAAAACTAAATCATTCACCTTGAAAGTGCACAGTTTGATGTGTCGATCATGCCAAGATTTTTCACATCCCTTCTGAACCTACTTGTTAGGTTCCTATACCAATAGGTTTCATCTTTCATGATTGACAGTGGAAGGGCTAAATATGTTCATCATTGCAGGCTGCAAAGGTTCCATATTTTGTGTACATGCTATGATAATTAAAAAATGAAAAGAGGGTATGCCTTAAAAGAATAATCAAAAGGGAAGAAAATCAAATGGTTAAGAGAAAAGTGAAAATGAACCCCAAACTAAAGACCAGGAAAGTGGCCAGTCAAAATGCCACTACTATCTTTTAGGCAGTATCATACTCTACAAATATTGCTGCTAATCATACTTGATGGATGGCCCAATATTCTAAATTGGACCATGCCATGTTTAAATTACTTGTTGCAGAATAGAGAATGTTTCCTATCCAAACAGCTCAAGCTTGGCAGATGACGAGCTAGGTAGAGAAATGAAGGAGCCCAACTGCTTAATCTGGGTCCTTGGAAGAAATAAGGGTACATTTAGATAGGAGGGCAGTCAAAAGAAAAAGAGAACAATCAGGGTCTGCTAATTCAAGTGCACCCACTTCAAGTGAAGAAAAAAAAAATGTTAGGATTACTAGGATGGGTAGGTAGTACAAGGTTGCAGAAATAGAGGGCCATCACCAATTGGCTTTTCAAGTACAAAGGCTCATTCCACTCAGGGTATTGGCATCAAAAGCAGAGGGTGGAGGACAAAACATTGGAAGCACGTCTAATTTCCCCTATTTTCCCCAAACATCATTTACTAACATCCCCAAGGACCTTGAGATCTGCTCAAGTGTCCAGTTCCACTTTAGTTCATGACAAGCTACTGGGTCAAACCATGAAGTTTAATCAAGAAAATAAGCCACATTTTTTGTGTAAAAATCTTTACTCTCATTTCATTTATCTTCAATTCCTAAGTTTTACCTCTTAAAACTTAGTCTTTACCCCTTCACTCACCTCACAATGTCCTATTAACCACTAATGTATTATTTAGCTCCCTAAATCCCCCCCTTCCCTAATTCTATTAGGATCTATGAAAAAATTCCCAAAAAATATGTATAAATACCCTCCCCCTAGCACTATAGCTATATAACCCTTTCTTGGGAAATATTAACCCATCGGGGGTTAATATTAACCCTCTTCAACCCTAAACTATGGTTTTCAATTAAAAACTTTGGCTAAAAACCAAAATTCCATGGTCCGCCCACTCATTAACCCCTTTACCCCTTTTTCCACCCTTAAAATTAATGTTTATAATGTTTTAAATTAAAAACATTAGTAAACCTAACCCGAATCCTAACGTTTATAGCCCACCCCCATGCTTGATGTATTTAAATCTATTAAATTAATAAGGCGGGTCCCTCGTTTTAACGCGCCATCACATCGGGATTTCCGCCAGCTGTCCAATCGTGGGTGAGGTGATCGAACAATGGGCGGTAATTTGTCCACGCAATGTGGCCGACCTTTTGCGTTCGGGGGATTGGCGGTATTGCCGCCGTACCCCCGCCACGCGTCGACCTCCCGCGTTGTTCGGAGCCCCCCCCCCCTCAAACCGCTTACCACCTTAGGGGCCTCCGGGGAAACCATTTACCGCCCATCCCCCTTCACTGACGTCATGCCCCCGTCAGCGTGATGTCACCTCGCCTTTCCCCCACCGCGCCTCCGCGTCACCTCCATGTCATCTGTCCACATGTCTGCCCTACCACCGTGTCACCACCACTTGGGCACCCACGTCAGCTGCCACGTCACCCTGCCATCGCCGGACCCATGATGACATCAGCATGACATCATCACCAAAAAGGCACCAAAGGGCCAAAAATGCATAAAAAGACGCAAAATGAGCGTTATTCGTCATTTGCATTCGTTGTTTCCGGAGCACCTCTGCATGCAAAAAATTTCGTTCAACAGCTGAAATCCAAAATTCACTTGCCAAAGTTGCTGCCACCCTCATCGTTGACCCAAGTACCTGCAACTAATCCAGCTCGACACCTCCTGCACTGTAAAAACCAGGTATTTTCCGCAGGCAGCCTTCTTTACCCACATTTCTCCTATTGTTCTCCTAAATTCCTGTAAAGCAACTCTGCAAGAGATCTTCACTGATAAATTGTCCGCTAAAAAACACTTAAAAACCTGGTAAAACCCCTGCACGACAAAACTCTGCAAGAAACCCGTGCCCTTCTACAAATTCACCATAAAACCAATCAGAGAGGCCGAGCTACCGGCTAGAAGAAAATACAACTGCTCCCTCATCCATGTTATAAGAAACTCCCTTGAAAAACCAGCTTATTAGCTCAAACACACTCTGGTTTTTCAGCAGAGTGCCCCTCAGTTCATCAAAACCTGTAAGAGTTCCCTTATATACTCTCAAGCTGCTCACTTCCAAACATAGTTTAGTAGGCATTCCTCAGCCTTTGCAACAATCCTAAACTCAAGTAAACATACAGTTGAAATCAAACATGGCCACTCCATCTGCACTAGATGTAGCTCCTGTGAATCCACCCAATAAAGAGCTTGAAGCTATGCCTCTGGTAGACAGTGATTTCCTCATTGCAGATTTTGTGGCAGAGAGGAACCACTTACAGAACTTCTGCCAGCTAAGGAACAGTCACTTGGACAAAAGTGACATGTATGGCATCTGGGAATCCAATCTGCCCACTTACTTCCTGCCATCTGTAAATGTTTTTCCTGAAGTCATTCACCTTTGTGCAGAAAACTATGACCAGAAGCTCAGAGTTGTAAAGTCTCCATCTGGGAGCATCCTCTTCTACATAACACCAGACTCCATCAATCAAATGATGAACTACAAGCAAACCCAGCTGCTATACCCATTTTCCATTAAATACTTGCTAGATGAGGGCTCCAAGCTCACTAGCACAGACATTGCTACAGTGCCCAAAAATTTCATGAAGGTAGACTGCCAACCCTCTGGGCCCCCTCCTTTTTCATATACCAATTTCAATGAGGTAGGAAAGCTGTTGGTGGACATGTTAACCTTTGTGCTTGGATTCACCACAAATGAGCATGTTGATGAAACTGTGTTGGTCATGTTATCTACATACAGCCTTGAGAAGCCCCCTGCTGTAAAATACAATTATGCTAAGTATATTGCCAACAAGATACATGACCAACTGTCAAGGCTGAAAAGGGAAGAAATATTCAAGTATTCATCATACATCTATCACATGTTGATGTATTATCAAACATATTGCTTCCAGTGCGCTATCAAGAAGCTAGACTCACAGGGTGAGAGGAGGTCTGTCATCTTCTGGTCTTCAGTCTTCCACCAAGTCCATAATTTATTGACCAATTTGTTTATCCAGACACATGCCTCTTAAAGAGGACTCCTCCTATCATATTGTCCAAAGATATGCAGAAAATCTTATAGCTGTCCAGGAATTACAAAATAGGTGATTGGTATTTATACCAAAATCACACAGTTATCATAATCTATGGCTGTGAGCTCTATCCCTATAGGCTCACAAGGTATTTACCTATGAGGTTGTTTGCCCTAGAATATTATAGACAACTCATAAACTATGATCTGACACATTTCCATGGTGCCAAGAAGAAAGCGAATCTCAAATTCAGAGACCACCTAGGCCCATTCATCATGAACAAGAAAGATGGTTGGCAAGAGGCTGATCAAATATTGGGGCAACAGCTCAAACTTAAAAGAAGCTTCTGGTGGGTCCCTTATGACCCTTAATGCTTTATCAGTGCTAGGAGAGTCAAGTATAGGCTGCTAGCCTATAAACATTTCCCTTATCCACAAATAGAACACTTTGCCAACCAAGATGAATGGGTGCCTGAATCAATAGTAGAAGAATTTACTCAGGAAGAGGAAATGGAGCAGACTGTGAAAGATTTAGAAAAAACTCTTGACTTGGATTCTTTTCAACAGGTCCTGTTCAAACAACTAGTCCAAGTAGGAGAAGGCACTTCCACTGCTCCAGCTGCACAGACTACCCAGCAAGCATCTGCAACCACCACTACAGCAAAGGGAAAAGAAATAATGGATGAACAGCAAGAGAGAGAGACAGGGCAGCCCAGCACCTCAAAGGATCAAACTCAAGGGCAAGCCCCTTTACAACAAACTGGGCCACCCCAAATCCCATTTCTGCAAACTCCTCTCAATGAAGAGAGAGGAAAAAAGAGATATAGAGAGGAGGTCACACCTCCAACTGGGTCAACACAACAACCAGAAGCCAAGAGGCCAAGGATTGACCCTGAAACAGAGGAGGGAGATATCAGTGAGGAAAGGGCAGAAAGCCACAACAGAGAAAGACAATCCAGCCAACAGACTGCCACTAGCTCATTTCAGCTAGAACAGGCCATGCAGCAAGGCACAGAGGTATCCTCCTCAAGGAAACAGGGCAAGAAACCAGCTGGGATCAAAGGAGGTTTCATGGAGATCAAGGCACATAATGCATTTTTGAGAGTGCAACTCTATGATCAATTCTTCAAGGCAACTCCATCCAAAAAACAAATATTGATGGTTGCCTATGATATCAAAGAGGAAAAAATGATTTTTACTCATTTAAAGCCTAAAGTTCCACATCCCAAAACATCTGCAGATTACTTTAGAACAAACTTGGAGGTCTTTTCTAAAGACATACACCCCATGGATCAGATATAGCTACACAAATAGACTGGGGAAATGGTGTATGCCACACTTGTAGACAGGGCCATGTTAGCCCATCAGTTAAAAGAAGCACTAAAGAACACAAATACACAACTTGATTTGGAAAGGCTTTCTTCCTCTGCTAAGGACAACAGAATAAATACTTTGGAAGACATAATCATTGATCTGGGACATGACCCAAAGGATCCAAAGGGTGTTAGGGCCCTTATGAAGAAAAAAGAGGATGACATTGCTGCACCGAGAAAGCAGACAAAATTGCCTCCAACCATTCACCCTCAAACAACAGAACTTGCACAAGAAAAGAAAGTGGATGATACCATGGACCTGCTTCTAATGATGAATCAAATAATATTGCAAATGGAAGCAGAATTAGAGAAGGCATTGCAGGACAAGCAAGGGGAGTCAACCTCCCAGCCCCCTCAAACATCTACAACTCTTGGACCTGTCCCTCCTACACAAGCAGCAACAGCCCCTCTTGCCATTCTACCACCAACCACAGCTACATCAGCAACATGAGCAACAACAGAAGCAATAGAAACAGCAGAATCCAGCATGAGTATGGAGGACTTGATGAAAGTTGTCAAAGAGCTTCAAACTCAAGTGACATAAATAAATGAAGCCAAGGATAGACTGGCCAAGCTAGAGACCAGCTATGATAAGTCCAAGATGGCACTGGCAGAAAAGCAAAGAGAGATAAATCATAAAGGCCTTGGAGGCCAAAGTAAAAACTTTGGAAAAGGAATTTCTCCTAGGGAAGACCTTAGCAGAAATAAAGAAGATAATTTGGTCCAAAATTGGCCAATCAATCCAGGACGAATGGAGGTCAATCCAAGAAATATATGAGCATGTTGAACTAATAGGCATGGCTCATGTTGAAATACAAAGAGCCAGAACAACACTAGGAATCATGCCTGAGCAAGCCAATAAAATGATACATTTTCTCAATAACCACACTAGGGAGGAATTGGCAGCTCTAGAGATAAACAGCAGAACAGACACCATCCTGACAGCTAAGAAAGTGCTGACCTTGAGGAACTTCACTCAAACTCTGGAAAGAAAGTGTCAGGAAATGAAAGCAGAAATTGATGAATTCAGGGAAAAAATGATAGCGTTACAGGATAAAGGACTGCCAAGCCTAGTGACTGGCACATGACAAATGCTGTCATATAGTCAGTATATGAAAAGGATCAATAATTATGTTGAAAATCAAATAACAGCATCCAACAGCTCCACAGAAGAAGCAGGGCCTCCCTCTGGGCAGTCTCTGTATGACAAGTTAGAAAATCTATTTTTTATTGAGCATGAGATAAAACATCTGTTTGAAGTGCCTCCAAACTTCTACAGATATACAGAAGTAGATGAAACACTGGTGAAAATAAGGAGGCATCATCTACCTCCAGCTGATTGGTGGTAGGCAATGCTGGAAATTATGCCCAGATAATGGCACTATGTTATTCTTGTTTGAGAAAATCAAGTCTCAGTCACAGTACAGGTCAGTAGACAAATCAACACCGAGGTATCACAGGAAGCATCTGTACAAGTGACTCACCAAAGCACCCAGACAGCAGGCTCAACTAACGCAGAATTAAAGGCACAACTACAGCCAACTTTCCTAAGCCATAAAGTCAAAAGCTGTCTGACAGAAAGATAGCTGCCATCTCAGCATTAAATGTTGTAGTTATGTTTTTCATTTACTTTTTGTAAGAGAGTTGGTGGTGCAATTTATTGCACAATAACTCACTATTGAGATATTTTGTATCCTATTTTGTATATATATCCCCTCAAAGAACGTATTGAGGGTCGGTGTAGTGAAACTCTTTCTGAAGAGCTCTATTGCATACTTGAGACATTTTGATAATACAAATTGCTGGTGGAGTTCCTAGTTCCTATGCTGTATGAAGATGGAAATGAATAGCCCTGTTATGCTACAGAATTCCTGTGTCATCTGCTGGAACAACAAGTTATTCTAAACTGCGTATGTGTTTTTTGTGTATTCCATAATTCATATGTTTTCATGATCATAGTAAATAGAGAAAAAGAATAGCCTAGGATTTGTTTGAACACCCTATGCTCAATCTCCATTTCTAAATATGTTTTCTTCTGGATTAACCATGGATATGAATTCTTAATTGCTCATGTCTAAGCTAATTCTATCATTGTGAATATTGTTTAAGAATTCTTAACTGCTCTTAAGCAATATTTTCATTTTTCCTTTGTTAGCATAGTGAAAGATTCTTAGTTGCCTTTCACTCACTAATTCCATAAACTTCATCAAAAAAATTGGTAAAATTGCTTCACATATGCCTATCTGGCTCTGCAGCAACACTCTGCCTTCATAAAACATACTTCAGCAGCACAATACCTCAACTCCATTGCCCAATGGACCAAACTGTTCCATGATCTATATTTCAGCTCTGTCTAGATTCACCAACTCACCAAACTCAAACAAAACAGCACACCATAACTAGCCTAAAAACATTCATCAACAAAGCTAAATTATAAAGAGAGAGCGCTCTCTGGTTGCAGGTAGGCTAGGACCTGTAGCTAAAAGATTGGTCAGTGGTTACCTCGGTCGTATTCCCTTTAGGAAGCAGGGAACAACCTGAGCGTTAACACCCTAGATGGAAATCCTAGTCCATTTCCACCTTTTGGAAATGTTGGTGCTCCATATATGGCAACATTGTCTTTTCCTGGGTTAACCATCGGTTTGCCCATATGGTTGTTTTCAACCTCAGTGGTCCCAAGCATCATGACTCCTATTCCACCATCTACTTTGTCTGAACCATGGCACGATGATTCCAAGGTTGAGCCTACACCTTCTTCCCCTGTTTCTTCCTCCTCATATCCTCCTTTGCCTGGTGAAAGTTTCACATCTAGTAACCAATAGACTAAGAAGAAGAAGTCCAATAAATGTGAGGCCACCTGTGCAGCTACTGCTCCGAGTACATCTCAAGTCAGAACACCTTCTGCTCCTTCGCAGAAGGTTAAGTTTCCTTGTAAATTGTGCGAGGGTGACCATGTTCTTCGTGATTGTCCTAGCATTCCTAGGATCTTAGAAGCATGGTCTCACGATCTGGATCATCCCTCATCGTCCTTTGATGCTCATGACGATGCTACCCTATCAAATAGAAATGGTAAGAAGAAAGGGAAGATTCGATTCCCTTGTAGACTGTGTGAAGGCAACCATCCCCTTCACCTTTTTCCATTCATGGATAAAGCTTCCGCCGTTTTGGAAAGTCTTACAGCTTCTTCACCCCAACTTCCTGTTGGTTATCAGAGGCTCTCTTCAGACCCTCCCCCCGTCAACAAAGAGATTGACTTAGATTCTTCTCTTGTTTGTCCTCCTCTTTCAGAACCTGGCTGTGCTAAGCCTGTTCCAGACCAACTATTAGTCGGAGAGGGTGTCAACTTGGGTTCACCACCTGTTCATCACTCTGTTTCAGAAGAGCGTCATGCTCATGTTCTTCTCGTCTCGTTAGATTCTCCTGAGTCCGAAAACAACCCTCCTATCCCCGCTGGTTAGGAGCGTCTTTCTTCGGTTCCTGTGGAGTAGGGGGGCAATCATACAATTCCCCCACCGAGTAGTTCAGTCGTTTCCTTCGACTGGATTCATTTGACCACCTTCCGCCTTCCATCCCATGTGCCTTTCCAGATTACAGTACATGACTATGATAAGGCAATACCTAGCACTATCTTGGATGAGGGTGCGTCGGTTAGTCTCATGCCTTTCACTACTTGACAAGCTTTGGGCTCCCCACAACTTGTTCCGGTCATGGAGAATCTGTTGGCATTTGACAGAGGAACCAGTCAACCTTTGGGGATCCTCCCGAAGTTTCCTGCTACTTTGGGAGGCAAAACCGTCTATATAGACGTACTGGTTGTCCAAGGTGCTTTAGATTTCAGTCTTCTCCTTAGCTGTGACTATGTTTATCCCATGGGGGCCCTTGTCTCTTCAATTTTCCATGTGGTTTGTTTTCCACACGATGGAAGAGTGGTGACCATAGATCAATTATCGTTCTCTAGTCCCCCGGTGCCTCCTGCACAGCTATCATCCCCTCTTGGTTCTTGCTCACAAGTAGTACCTTCCTTGCCATAGGTCAATTATGTGGCTACTCGGTCCATCTCCGCCTCTGCTGATGATCATGCAGATTGTCTCATACATCATGTGCTGGGGGCATTGGAACGTGATCTGTCATTAGTGCCTCATGACATGTATTCCTCCCAGAGTGCATCCCTTCCATCCTGTGAAGACCTCTTGGGAGCCATGTTCTCATCTAGCCCATGAACAGATGTCTGAGGATAGTTCTGATCTTGTGTCGACCTCGTTAAAACACGAAACAAGGAGTTACGAGGATAGTTTGTTCCTGTATCAACCTCATTAAAAAAATGAAACTAGGTGTCACGAGCATAGTTCCTTGTCTTGTGTCAAGCTCGTTAAAAAATGAACCAAGGGTTATGAGGATAGTTCTTTTATTGTGTCAACCTCATTAAAAAATGAAACAACTCCCTTTCCAAATTGAGTCTTTGCTTAAGATCTTGTAAAATCCAAGTTGAGTCTTTCCAAGATCTCAAAAGTGAACCTTCATACCATCCACCTCGTTGAATGCAATGAAGCTTGGGGAGCATGTACCTTGATTTGCGTCATTATGCTGGGGGCATGTGAACTCATAACAAGCATAGTTTTTCATTTCAAGCTTGTGTAAACATGAAATCGAATCCAAGTAGAGTTCTCCATGGTTCAAGCTTGTGTAAAAATGAACCCATACCTGATTTACATCTCGTGATTGTTGTCTATCCGCTAAATTCTGCTAGATGAGCCTTGGTTGTTTCATTCCATTGCCACTATCTCTTTGGCCGATCATATGCTTTCACTTGGTTGTTTTCCTTTCCTGAGGAACCGCAGTGATGAGTGGTTTTATTAGCCAGCCTCTTGACCATTACATGTTTTGAGCAGTTCTAGCATTGCCGAAACCAGTTGCTACCCTTTATACCACTCGTTCCTCTAAGACAAGTCACCTTTAAGCACTTTTCTAACTCGTAAAAGATGAAAAGATTGTCAAGTATTTTTTCCCTTTTTGCCTCTTTAAAGAGAATAAAAATGGAGGTCTGCTTTCAGCTCTTTTCCGACCATTTAAAGACAAAAAGATTGCCGATTTTTCCCTTTTAACTCATTAAATGGAACAAGAGGCGGTCTCATTTAAGCTCTTTTCCGACCGTGTAAACATGAAAAGATTGCCAAGCTTTTGTCATTTCAGGCTCATTATTGGTCACGAAAATGACATGGTTTCGATCACTTTTCTACTTTTTCGGGTTGAGATCACTAATCACGAAAAGTACTCCTTGATCATAATGGTCAAGTGGTTCTTTCGAGTATCATTTTATACTTTTTCGGGCTCGAGAGACAAAAATTTACGAAAAAGGACCCCCCTGGAGTTTTCTTTTCCATGTCTTTTTCGAACTCCCTAAACATGAAAAAGACTTTGAGTTTTTCTTATGTCAGACTCGTTAAAGCCTGACAACATTGGACTCGTCACCATGACAAGACTCGAGCTTCTCCTCCCTAGGGCTCGTTAAACTATTACTAGGTTGGATTCGACTGAAGGTCGAACTTATATCACAAGCATATGATATCCCCTTCATGCTTGTTTTCAAAAATAATTGGGGTACTCGCCAACAATGGTGGGGGGAAATTTGGAAAACATCATTGATTGTCTATGGCAGCTAGTCACTCTTGAACATCGACACTACTGCTTCTTGTTGGGTTCGGACATCCATACATCGTCATTTGGCCTTCCGTGGGTTTGGATTGTCATTTAGCCTCATTCCATCTGATCCATGCTATTTCCATTAAACCTCTGATCCTTTGGTACCTGAATGCTGCCACCCTCTAGAATCGTGTCACCGACATGTTCAAGAGTATAATCCTTCTATAGTTTACATCCTTGCCTTTTCCTCTGATACTCTATTTCACCATCTAACACTTGTTCCTTGTCTCGTGTCATTGATGGGGGAAACATTATGGCCCTCCTGCGATAGGTCGTCTCTTGTCGACATCAGCTCATTATCCAGGAGATTGATCCAGAGATCCCTTTGGTACCTTGGAGCTTGCATGCCTCAATGGAAAGTTCTTCGCACTTGATGGTCGACTTACATCATTGGTCATCGATTGGGTGATTCCACAAGTGTTCGACTTCAATTCATTCTTCACACTTCGTGGATTGTACTGGACAGTACCTTGAGAACCATTGGCATTATTGGTGGTTTCTCTCGTGCTTGTTAATGGTTCACATCATCGACTGGTAATCAAGCGACTTTCTCTCATGCTCGACTTTAGCACCTCTATTCGCATGTTAGAATTTGTACTATGATCAGTTGGGTTCAAGACCGTGAACTCAGATTACACATGTTTGGGCTGCATGGATTGGTTCGTGATTACATGACTCATTGATGGATGGCTACGACCATACCGTCTTCATGGGTGGTTGCGACCATACCTTTATCATTATCATGGTCTCATTAGCTGGATGGCTGTGTCCATACTACAAACCTAGTTTGTATGTCTTTTGGAAGGCTGCGTCCATGCCTAGACTACATGTATTTCACTATCAGAGATATCATTTGTACTTGCACCTACAGGTTCTTCCAGATGTTGTTCTAGCTCATCCAGTTTTGTAAAGCATTTCACCCCTCACACTCTCGAGCTTCATACTTTAGGGGGCATCTGTTACACAGTAATTTGTCACCGCCTTCACTCCTAGTCCTTATACTGTGTCATGTGTCCAAGTCAAACATGCTCATGTTGAAAAAATGCTCTCTTATGCTACCAATTAACCCACTTTTCCTAAGTTATCTGCCTCATCGCAACTATGGGCTTAATCAACGCGCTGAAAGGCTCTACTAAACAGTCCAGCTATGCTGCCAGCACGAAAGCACATCTAATTCCCGTGATGGTTTGATTTCATACTCCAGCGCGAGGTTCCTTATTCTCTTCAGCGATGATCTGACTAGCTGCATTGCTCATTAGCGATGTCAGCGCTGAATCTCTGTGATGTACCCGCAATGATCCAGATTGGGAAAATATGTTCCAACAATCGGCCTTCTAGATGACTCCAGACCTGGTTGTTGGCATAGGTTGTGTTACCCTTCCTTCCTTGGCATGGCAGTTCCGTCAATTGTGCTACCTTCCTTGGTGATAAGCTCTCTCTTCCACCTTTCATGGAGACTCCTTCTCCTATTTAAACACTCACTTTTGATATGATCAGCTAGTTGGTAGTTGGTAAATTCTTGGATTGAGCAGTGTTGTTAGTGCTTTTGATAGATAGTTGGTGTGAGTGTCATAAGTGTGAGAGTGTTGATAGCTTAGGGAAGGTTGTGAGGTGCTCTTGATTTCATGCCAAACTTGTGAGTGAGAGAGAGACCTTTGTATGTTGGGAGATCCATCTTCAAGGAGTGAATGCTTGAAGAACATGCTGGCTGGATTCCTTTGAGAAGGCTTGTGACGTCAAAACTTTGGTTGTAAGCTTACTCTTATTTCATTATTAATGCAATCAATGATGTTTTCCTATGTCTTGTATGTAATGTACTTGATAGCTCATGACTTCTTGACTTTGTGAGTAAATAGTTCATTGTTGTTTCTGGGTTACGTGCTTTGTTGTATTTCCTTTGCTTTGTTTCAGGTTGATCACTCATTGAGGAGTGTTAGAGTTGGTCTCGTCAGCCCTCTGTCAGCGATCAAAATTTCTCTTTTGCATTTCATTTTTTAGGTGTCTCGCTCGATTCACTCAGTTGCATTCCACTAGGGGCATGCCGTAATCTAATGGAAGGGTCTTGCCATTCATTACCCCTCATGCCTTGCCCTGCTGGCTCAGGTCTATTCATCAAAATCAAGTTTTAAGGCCACTTACAGTCCTATTCTAATCTCTTGGTCAGTAAAGATTTATTTAAGGTTTTTAGGTCTTTTTAGGACTAGGGTTTAGTTGATTTAGTCCTCAAAGTGTCCAATATAGCCAGCAGGCCAGAGGAAGGATCAAATTAAGTTTTCTTTTCAAATTTTTATCATCAATAATGCTCAAGGATGATTCCTCTTCAAAACTTTGTTTTGAAGAGGAAATCGTCAAATTAATTGTTTGTAATAAATATGTATTTTTAAATTTTTCCATCATTTAGTACTTCAAATGCAGACTTTGGTCAGCCTTTGCTGAATTTCAACACTACCATCCTTGCAAAAAATCAACTAAGAAGTCATCGTTTTAGCCAAAAATCAAAAAGGAAACTTGAAGAACAGAGTTGTATTAAAAGTGAAGAAATGCCAATTTTAAAACATTACAAAAGTGGGTCTTTACAAAGACAAAATCAAAGCCATGTCTTTATAAAGATATTTCTATGTGTTTAATGTCATTTGCATCCAAGAAGATCAAATAAAGTTGAAGTGTAGTGGTGAGAGGGCGATTTTCAAAGCCAAGACTATGTTTAGAGTCCGCGCGGCGCATTGGGTTAGAGTGTGGCGCACATAGGTTGCGCGACGCCTTGGGCCTCCTGGCACAGTGCTTTTCTCCACTGGCGCAGCACATCCACGAGGCACAGCGCACTGGGCTTGTGCGCAGTGCACAGAACCTCCAGTACAAAAAATCTTCATGGTTTCAATAAAAATCAATCCCCATCACTGTATTAGACATTTTCATGGTTTGAATCATCCATTGGTATGCCAAGAGGTCAATTGCAATCCACTTAAGTTCTGATGGAGCAAAGTTTGTGTTGAAGGCCAAGATTGTGTGTTGGAAGTGTGCATGGCGCATTACAGCGCATTGGGTGCAAATTCACCATGTAAATTTACAATGTCATGGCACATCCTGGAGGTGCGGCGCACTGGGTTTGTGCGTGGCGCACAGAGCCGACAGGCCAGCTTTATATCACCTCTACCATCAAAAATCAAAAACACACCATTTCTTCTGCTCCAAGTAAGTTCAAGAATTCTTCTATTGAATTTAGCTTGTGGTGGGCATTGTTTGGAGGGTGGATTTAAAGGTTTGAAGTTTGAAAATATAAACCCTATGTGTATATTAAAAGTTGCTCCTTTGGGGTTGTGAAATTGGTGTTTTGAAGTTATGATTTGGGTGCCAAGTTTCTTTTCCCACTTGTGATCCCTTCCCTCTCATAATCCTATCATTATAGTTAATCCCTTATCCTCTAACCTCCCAAACCACTCATATACCCACTTCCCATTTTCCCTATCCTAAAATCCTATCATTCCCTATCATTCTCCCTCTCCCATATCATTTGCAAAATCCCTAAATCCCCACATCCCTCAAAGTGATTGTTTGCACATTTCAAATTTCACTTGACAAACTCCATCATCCACTTTTCCCACTGTCCCACAGTCCCTCATTTCCCTTTGGCACATTTGGCATTGAAAACACAACACCAAACAAACATACAATTATTATACACATTGCAGCACTATGGTTGATGTCTTTGTTTTTGGTCACTAGGTATAAGGTCTAGGGTTTGCTTTTACTCCTTTCAAAGTTGTCCAAATGTCAATCCATGTCACCATTCAGATGAGTGTGCCATCATTCAGAGGGTTGTCATCATCATGTCAAGTTCCACTGGGTCATTTTACACCTTGTTCATGCTTCAGTTGCGCCTGGGTAAGGTCCATTTCCCTCTCCTAGGGTTTTGGAGGTAATTTCTCTTGGATGGCCAAATCATCAGTAAAACTTGTATCCTAATGTTCATACACCTTCCCCTATCCTTAATATACCTTATCAAACACTTCCCGTCACTGAGATCCCCCAAATTCCTCATTTTCGCACAAACCCTAGTTTCTTGCTACAACTTGACAATTTTCTAGGTTGGGCCTGTTTTTAGCCCTTTTGAACCCATTCCCCTAACTCAATATTTGAAATTCCACTTTCCTTTGCTTCCTAACATCCCTCCCTGCTTCCAAAAATTTTCTCAAGAATTTAGGAGACCCTTATCCCATTCTTTTCGCTTCACTTTGATAAATCCCTTCTCCGCACATTGGGATAGGTTTTAATCCAATGTTGTTTCTGAGCAAGAAAATATGAATTTGGGAAAAATGAGAGAAATTTTTGTCCAAAATAGGCCAAGGAAGAAAAACCTCCTTCACGTTTTACACAGGTGTCATGGTTCTGGAGAAATGTCAAAAATACAGTTGCCTCAGGAGGATTGATGCACCTCTGAAGTGACCTTTGGAAAATCAGGCTTTCTCCTAGCTCGGTTAGCCAAATGACTTACTTGATAAGTGAAATGATAGCTAGACGAACATAGCTTTCCAATGAGCTATCATGAGCTCAATTTGGAGTTGACGAAGCCATTCAAAAGTTGACTGCAACAGCGCTTTGCCTTTAGGCAGCCTCATTTTTCACATTTTGACCCATCTTGGGAGATTTGATTTTTGACAGGGAAAATGAACTCCAAATTGAAAAATTCTAGTTAGGTTGGAAAGTAGACTCAACGAAATTTCCAACAAGCTATCCTATTCCCAATTTAAACATTGGGAAGGCCTCCAAAAGTCTCCTACAAAATGCGCTACACATAGGGTTTGGTGGCATGACACATTGGGTTTGTGGCGCGACGCATAGAGCTGGAAACTTGATTTCACTCACAAACTCTCCCAAATTACAAAATTTGCTCAATATTCTTGTGTTAAAGTAAGTTAAAATTTCTCCCATGACCAATGAATGAGTTACCTTTTTGTTTATGGTGATTTAGTAAGAAATTTTTCAAACCCTACCTCCTTGCAATTCTTCCTCAAAAACAATTGCTTAGGGTTTACAGTTTGAGTTTTTGTTGTCAAGTCCACTTCATCACTCCCTCCCTGATTTATTCCCTAGTTTCATAAACCCGTTCCCTAAAACCCTAATTGTTGTCCCAAAGAACCTAAATACTATTCCTTAAACCCCTTATTCCCCATATCCAAAAATGACATCAAGGCTGTCTTTACCAATGAGACAAGCAAAAATCACACTGTTCAGTCCAAGAGAAACAAAGAAGAAAAACAGAGTTTCAAAGTGAAGTGTCAAAGTTTGCAACATGACAAATTGGTTTTCGAAATCAAGAGTTAAATCCTTGGCATATATATCATTTTTATGTTCCAAGATTTCATTTGTATACTAAATACATCAAAGAGCCAAAGTGGAAACGTGGAGGATCAATGCAATCAAATTGAAGGCAATATGTGTGTAAATTTTGGTGCGCGGCAGGTTGGCTAAGTGGCGTGACGCATTGGGCGTGCGCGATGCATAAGGCCATTTTCCGCACTGTAAAATTACACAGGTGCGGCACACATGGCGCGCGACGCGTTGGGTTTGGTGCGCGGCGCACAGGCCTAAAACACTAATTTTTAGTCATTGCTTCCTAAAACTCAAATTGACTTAGTTTTTTCTGCTCAAATGAGTTCATGTGACCCTCCAGTTGTCATTTAAAAAATGTTTGAGATTGGTTATGAGGATTTGCATGCCAAATCCAAACCCTATCACCGTGTTGAGATTTTCTCCATGGTTTGGAAAGTAAAGTTTTAAAGTTAGTTTTGGTGCCAATATTTTCTATTCCTCATTTTTTTTTCCTCCCCCTCACTATTAATATTACTATTACACCTCCCCTATCATTCCCTATCACTATCACTCTCCCATATCACTTGCAGAGAGTCCCTAATATCCCAAGTCATTTCCCATTCATAGAATCATTTCATTTCCCATTATTTTCCCTTTCCCCATATCATTTGTAAAATTCCCAAAACCTCAAGTTACCCAAACAATACCCAAAAATTTAAATAACTGTCCATTTTTCCTACATTTGTCAAAATTCTAAAGGGAAAATTATCACTTGACAAGACCCCACCGTCTACACTACCCTATTTCCCATAGTCCCTCCCACATTTGGAAATTGCACCAAATTCTCAGTCTTCATCTCATTGAAGCCAAACAGACTTTGAAACACCATGAAGGAAAACACCGATACATTATATGACCAAGACGGTGACTTTACAACTGAAACTGCATGTACCAGGAGGACACTGAAACGGCGTAAAAGGCAAGATCGGCTCCGAATCTTGGCTGAAGCCTCTTTGGCTAAGCATGATACTTGATGAGGCACCTTCAGTCCAAATTTCAAGGAATTTGGAGAAAATTTTGTCATTTTTTAATTTTTTTGTCACAAAACAGAGTTTTTTGCCCAACGCATAGCGCCACCTTGCGCGCGCTTATGATTGGGACATATTTTGGAGGAAAAATTGATATTTTTGGGTTTTTTATGATAAATTATGCATGCTTAGGAATGGCCAAAATATTTCATCAAGTTCTGGGTGGCCTAAAGGGTCAAAAACACCTTGAAAAAGGTCTTTCTACCACGTTTTCTACACACAGGAACCAGTCTTGGGAGATTTGATTTTTGGAGGGGAAAATGGACACCAGATTGAAAAATTCCACTTGGGTTCGAAATTAGACAGATATGGCTTTCCAACAAGCTATCATGAGCTCAATTTGGACTTCAGAAATTGCCTCACAATCAGCTCCAAAGTGGCGTGACGCATAGAGTATTTGGGTGCGGCGCATAGAGAAATTTGGCCTCATTTTCACTCTTCAGCTCAGAAATTCGCCCAGTTTTGGCTAGTTTTACTTTTTGATGTAACTATTGATATACCATGATGTAACATTGGCACATTTTTACTTGTTCTAGAGGATTCATTCACTAAAAAGTGAAAATTAAATGATTGAATCAGTTTCCTAGCATATAGAGGCAAGTTGTTTGATTGCCTAGATTTCAGTTCCTTGTTTAGAATTGGTTCAAACAGC
>APFE030449263.1:241145-283845 GCA_000404065.3 Pinus taeda | reverse complement strand
TTCTATTATATATATATGTAGTATTAACTGCGTGTCGTAGAAAGATTGAAAATTTAGTTAAATCAGAATAGGAAGATTTAGTTAAGTGCCTCTCATCAAATGGAAAGTCAAGTCATGGTGGGCAGATAGAAGTGAATTATGTTGGGTTGTGTTATATTCTTTCCACGACTAGCCCACATAGTTAATCGGGGGTTAGAGGGGGGGAGGTCACAGGGGGTTTGAGGGGTGCCCGTAACCCCACTTTATGGGGTCTGGGGCAACGCCACAGAAAATTTTGGTTTTGGACCCTATGTTAGGTTGGGCGGACCCACCTATGGTTTTGTGCATGATTTTCGCACATGTTTTTTTTTGACGCGATGGTTTTCAGTTCATGGTTTTGGACGCGATGGTTTTCGGTCCATGTTTTTGGATGCTTCGGCACGTATAAATATGTATTGTAACATTGAAAGGAAAATAATGAAAAATCAAGCTGGTAGTCCCGGTTTTGGGATCCAAGGGAAAATCTCTGTGTATATGTGTTTTATGTGTTATGCTCTCACATTGTTTATTTTCTTTGTTTTAGAATTCGTATGCAGGTAATTTCTTCGTTAAAACCTACAAATTAATTAATGTGTTGTGCATTTATAAGCATGGATATTGTTTGTCTCTTCACACGTGAAATGAGATGAATATGTTGCATGGCGACCTGGATGGATAAAGTTGCATCATCAATTGGAAATCTGCGAATGTCCCATTATTATTGTGGAGCATTGCATTGTTGAGAAAGGTTAGCTACATTGTGATAACAACGTTGGTTGCCATCTACTAAATGTATAAGGTGCGGAATTTAATTTTATACAGATCACGGCTAGGATTCAGATCCGTGCAGGATACTTTTTGAGCCCTTCTTGAATATTCATGGTTCTGTAGAGCCTGATAGCGGGAGGTTCTGTGCATGCAGTGGCAGTGGGAGTGTCACACGAAAGAGCACAGTGATACCATGGCTGAGTAACGCTCTGTCATTATTGTGAGCATTGTTGCTGCTATTGGCAGAGCCATCTTTGGTTATGATATCGGGGTATTTGGTATGTATATCCACTTTAAACTTATGTGGAACCCGATGTTGATCATGTCGCTACTTTAACTTGGAATTAGAATTCTCCAAGATGTTATGAACTTACCGGAAGATGTGTTCGATGCATTCAATAAACCTGGTGTCTTTATCAACCTCTGACTATACATGTGTGGATTTTGTCTATGTAGTTGCATGAGGCATGGCAACATCAATCAGATGCAATGGTTGAAATCCCAAACCCACTTGAAAGGGACTGAAACTATTAGAGATATGGAGAGATTTGTTATAGTTGTGTTGCACATAGGGAAGTCTATCATTCTAGGTTCGTGGATGCTTGGAGCTGTACATGTGCAATATGTGCACTATCATCTTGTTGATGACTTTTGTCAAGTAATCAGTGTGGGGATGGAATGCAATCGACCTGGTGAGTCTGGTGTGCAATAGTGTCTAGAGGCTTGACTAGGATGTGCTTAGGAACCTACTATCCTGGTCTGATATTATGTTCAAAGACATCCCAAAATGTACTCACACTCATACAAAGAAGATTTTGGTAGTGTCCTCTACTGTGATACTCTTATTGTAGGCCACCAATATACCCATTTTATAAAATCTATCCAGGACCACAAATTCACAGTCATTACCATGCTTGGTAGAAGGGAGGCCAGATAGATAGTCTATGGAGATGAATTCCCAGGGTTGGATAGGAGTAGGCAGAGGAGTGTACATGCCTTTCTTATTGACAGTTGGCTTGGATATGACATAGGTAGTGCAGGATCTGATATATTTTCCAAAATCCTATCGAAGTTTTGGCCAATAAAATTACTTTTGGAGTATGTCCACAGTTTTCTCCACACCAAAGTGTCCTACAACCCGATTATAGTGTTCCTCTCAAATCAACTTAGCATTCTCTCTTGAAGGAACACAAAGGTTACCCAGGTAACATAATAATGCATCATGGAGGTGGAAATCAAGAACTTGATTTCCATCCACTAGCATTTGGTGTGTGGTGGAAAACTCTGGAACATTTTTATATAATTGCGGCCATCCAGAGGTTTCGTGGCCACAAGAGTTGACAACTGTAGTTAGTGTTGAAACTAGGGAACGACTGAGGCAATATGCAACATGGTTGGTGTTGCCTTTTGTATCTAATGCTCAAGTGGAATTGTTTTAGATATGTAGACCACTTCTAATGGAAATATATTTTGAAACTTACCTTGTATCTGTATAAACTGAAGAGGTCAGTGATTGGTGTGGATGACCATCTCCTTCCCCTTACTTTTAGAGAGCATCAGAAAGAAAACAAATTTCCCAGTCTAATATATGATCTTACTGTATTTCTTAGTAGAGATTAAAGACATGGTGGTAGGCGAGGCTACCTTTGGTATCCTGTATAACTTATTTCCAAAAGTAATAATGACAGTGTGAGGCTTAGACTCATACACAACATGACACTTCCACAAGTATGGTTTGCCTAATAATACATCACAAACTTGAAGAGGAGAAAAATCACATAGTACCTCATCTATTAAGGGCTTTATGCTATAGGGAAGGCAACACCTCTAATTGACACGGAGATCTAGTCCTTGATGAATCCACTTGATGGTGTAAAACTGCAAGTGTGGTGTGGTCGGTAGGTCCAACTGCTTCATGACCTCTACTGAAATGAGGTTATTTAAAATCCTGTTTTCGACAATGGACTGTAGCGGAGAACCCTTCACCCACATCTGTGAGTGGCAGAGGCACTCCCCCTCCTCTAGATCTCCGAGCTCAATCTTCTGGACCTTGGCGGTGGAAATGATGGCGTTTCACTCCACATCAACAATCTGATTCCCCTTGTCATTCCCATTGTGGGGTTCTGACTTAAAGTTGGAACATTCATTTGACTTTGAAGCCTTTAGCTCAGCCACCAATTATTTCTTGGCTTGACACTCACTTTATGTTGTTAGTGGGGCTTTTATGGAACTCACACCGCTTTCATGTGCCCTTCTTTGTCTTTATGGTGTTGTTCTATGCTTGTGGCTTCGACAGATTTTCCTAGGTCTCCCCGTCTCAAATTTGTCCCTTGTTCTGCAGTTTGGGGGCACCTTTCCCTTACTTGAGGGATTCTTCAAGCAATATTTTGAAAGGATATCCTACTCCCTCATCTTTATTTTCTTACACGATGGGAGGTCGTCGGGGTCAGTGAGGTCAATCTTGCAAAGGTTCAACTAGTTTGAGCCCTAACTCCTTATATCTCGACCTCATTGAGGACATGCATAGAAAGACAGAGAAAGAGAAAACTTCTGTGATACCACTGATCCAAGTTTATGAAGGAACAACATGAATATAGATATAAACAGAAATATAGGTATAAAACGAAAATGTAACTTCAATTCATTAATAACAAAGTACTAAAATTTGTTACCAGATGAATGGAAATAAACTAACTCAGCCAATGGTAGCCTATCTATGAGAAGAGAAGTGATGGCTACATGCCTTCTCAACCATGTTACAATGACGTGCGAAGGCCTATTTATTATTGATAAACAATGGAAAACCCTAAACATCCAAAATCTTAACCCTAGGAGATGAACCGCCAAACGTCTATGGGCTCCGTTGGGGTAAATTGGTACATCATATTCGAGGGGTTATAACATTGGCATACAATCTCTATTTGATGTGTATCATACCTTGTTATAAATATCTATCTCAGGACTACAAATTTCAATTAAAAACCCTTTCCATAGGATATGGGTTTTCCTGTTTTCCAGAAAGATATCGTTTAGGGTGTTAAAATGACTTTGAAAGTTCAGGACCTGAAAACCTGCCAAAAATAGTAAATTGTGCTACAATTAAGGAAACTAAAAGAAACAATCGAGGGGGTCCAAGTGGAATAGTTGGATGTAAACTAATATCTACCTGGGTAATATAAAGAGAGAATGATGATGGGAAAGTGGCATCTCATCATGGGTTAGTGTGATTCTTGCATGGAGGTACCTCACAGAGAAATATGCATGGAAGAGATGCAATAGTGCAAGAAGATACCATGCAATCCAAAATGTTTAGTAGAGAAAAGCTTAACTAAACACATAGATAAAAAAAACCATGTAGAAATGTTATGAATACGAGAACAAATAGCCAAGGGTTTCAGGGCTACTCAGAGTGGTAGATCTGACCAACTTAGAGAGGCATATCTAGCAAGTGTCTGAGATAGACTCACTCTAATACCACTATTGGAATATGAAAATCAAAATCAAAGATAAGCGTTAATGTTATTTCATTAAAGATTATACAAATATAAATACAATATTCACTTCGAAGCCCTAATCACTCAAATTCTTCTAGAACTCAATTTGGAAAAATAATGGCATCAAAAACCAAAAATAACCACATAAAACTATATATTAAATTATGTGTGCTATAGTTGTGATGTTTTCAGGCATGCTAGACAAAATCCCCAAGTCCGTTTCTAGTGGTATTATTTGTGCATTTCCTATGTGTTATCCATGTGAAAAAATAACAAAAATATTTTAACGATATAAATATGGACCGACCTGTCACCTAACTAATAATTTATATTCTATTTTATGAAAAAATGATTTTTAAAGTGTTTGTTAAGTAGCAAATATTATATTTAAATGTCGACCCAAAGGTCACACTCAAAAGGTAGGGTGAATCAATGTGAGAAAACTTTATCATTTCATAACTTTTTTCTAATCAATCAATCATGTAGGATTGAATGATAACCATAATCATCAAATCATCATAAATAGTAATGCATTATAAAGCTACTATCACATCAATACCACATCATCACATCACAAGGGACACAAGCTTTTTACATGGAAACCCATAAGGGAGAAAACCATAAATCCTTCTTCTTATTTATCTTCAATTCATTACATATATTTGTAGGCTAAAACCTAATAGAGGAAAGTACCCCTAATAAATGCAAGCTACTAGTTATCGTAGGCTACAACCTATTTGACATACCAACCTTGAAAGAATGCAAGTAGTTGCTTATGATAGAATACAACCTTATCGAGGCTCCAACTCAATGACGAGTGGGCTCCAATATGCTTTAGTTTCCAACTTGATTGAGGCTCGAACCTGCTTTAGGCTTCATTCTGATTGAGGATTCAATCTCAATGGAGGCTTTGAACTCCTCCTTTAATTTCCTTGTTGACCTCTATTTCATATCATTTTCAAACTAGACCTATCACCATCATATATCACTAATGTATAAGTACAATATGCAACCGATAATTTATGTCATTGTGAAGTTCACAATCACTACCACAACCTACAAGCGCTGCCACCACTACATGTCGGCTCCATTCAATGAACCTATGACATAACACGTGTATTTGTGGAATTCTAAATGATACCCTTAATTTGAGTACAAATTGGAAAATACCTCTAAAATAAATTAACTCTCTACCAATACAACCCCCATAAAACTTCCCAATTTAGAAAACCCCTACTTAGATAATGTAGATATCCATTTTTTCATTAACATTTTTTATACCCCTTAATAGTTTTTTATTAACTTTGAGCTCCATTTTTTATACTTGCCAATATAAAAATTGTTACCCCCTATTATATGCCAAATATAATATGTCAATTTTTCCTCAATATATATCCCCAATATGAATGCACGTGGTATGGTATTTGTCCCCAGTGAAGCTACCATGCACCATTTTCACTGCAATCACTATCATATATTGCAATCACTTTTAATGTAACCACTATCATGACTCATAAATACTACCATAAACTATCATAAAAACAACTGTCACTAGTTTTCGTAGAATAGAAGTGTTAAAAGTATAAGAAGCGAGTGACATAAACCAAGGCTTTATAAACTGTGACACCAAAGGTTCTCTTGATGATATTGACATTTGAAAATGACATGGATGATGTTATTGCACTGTTTAATGGTGATCTAGACTCAGTGATGCTTACACTTTGATTATGATGATGCTTTCTCCTTGATGATATGAAGTTAATTAATGATGACTTGGTCAAGTTCAACGCCTTGATGGTATAAATAAGTTTAGCTCCACGAGAATGCTAAAAGAATTGATTTTTTATTTATTTATTTATTATTTTTTTTTTTTTTTAATTTTTTTTTATTTACCTCAATTACTTTTTTGATGTGTATAAGTTTAATTTAAAAATTAAGATGGAGTTGAAGTTTTTTTATGGCCAAACATAATTATTTTTTGTTATTACTATTTTTTAATTTTTTAATGTAAGTAATATTTTTTGTTATTTAGACATAGACATTGGCACAATAATTAATTAAGTGAAAGTGAGATTCTTGATGTTTGATAATTCTTTAAATTAAAATTAATCAAACACCTATAATCATTTCAGTTTTTTTATTATAGCCTCCATTGATAATTACAAAATATAATTGTTTTATTTTAAAATGGATATATGTCAATGCAATATTGAGCATGAAAGGAATTACACATCTCTCTCATGCTTAGTTGTAAAATGGCAATGTAAATTCATTATGAATTAAAAAAATAAGACAAAAATAGACAAATTATTTTATATTTACTTTCAATTACTTTAACCAGTTTATATAGATATTTTAATAAAGAGAGAGAGAGAGAGAAAGAGAGAGAGAGAGAGAGAGAGAGAGAGAGAGTTGAGGCAAGACAAATAAGGACTAGTAGTGTATGGGTCAAGACCTACTAATGTGATATACATCTCCTTTTGTTTTGGATTACATGATCTGAAATGGGGTGGGGAGTCATACTGATACTTGCCGAGATAACTGAGTACAAATAATAATGGAGTGCCCAACAATGTGGGGCTTAGCAAAAAAGTACATGCTATAATGAGTCACATACAAATAATGTGACTAGAAAAACATAGGACACGACTGAATACAATAACATCTGCTGATATAATCACATGAGGCATAATTCCCTTCAAGCTGATATGGTGAGCAGGGATGATAACCAAATAAGCTCTACTAACTAGGAAAGGTCTCTGAAGATCTGAATGGGTGATTTGAAGGAGACATGCATCCTGTGGGCTCTGCAAGCGGCAAACATTGATCCAATGAAATCTACAGAACTACATCTGAGGCTGGATCATGAGTTCCTGACATCTGGGCATGTGGGAGGATATTTTAAGGGCCATCCCTTCATGAAGTTTGAAACATCTCACACACACCCGGGAAAGGCTAGTAAAATTTGTTGGATCACTGGACCATCAACTGTATGATTCTCGGTCGTTCGATAATGAGTCAGAGTTGAGCACGCAAGGACCAATGCATTCAAAGGGAAATGAGGATTCCATTTTCTTGATCTGAGGCACTGAGCAATGATGAATTATGGAACCAAGGTAAACCACTGTATAGATCTCTCAGCTTGAATAGATGTGCCGAAGTTGACAAAAGAGGTCCCGTCAGAGTTGAGGCAATAAGGAATCCTCAACAAAGGCATGGGGATTAATGTAACTAATAGACTAACACTGGGGATGATAATGGAGGGAAAATATGAGTGATGGAATCATGACTTCCCTTGTCAGAGCATATTATGCATGGTTGACCTTGCAGTGGTTCACTTGATTCCAGAGGGGATGGTCAATTACTCAGACGGAGGCTTTTCAAAGATAGGCCAGTATAGATGGAGGCCAAATATGAGTGAAATTGGATGAATGTGATGCCACAATGGATGATTTACTATAAGTGGACATGATGGGACTCTGAAAAGATTTCATGGATCCAAGGGTGACTCATTTCTGATCCTTTGAACAAGGGTGACTCGATGATGCTGCCACATGGGGAAGGCCCAAAGTTGACTATAAAAACATGAGTAAATAATGGTTACTCATGAATAAAATTGATACATGAGTCAACAAATGCAAAGGTAAAGTGGTACCAGACTATAGGCAACTCATATGAAGAAATTTGATTTTGGTAGGAATCAAAGTGGGGCCTCTTGGAAAAATGGCTTCCTGGTGAAGTTTCAAATTACCAAAAAAGGAAGAGAGAATCATTATAGATCTGAGTGAGAGATTTCCGATGGTGATGGTGGTTCATCAAATCGAGCTACATTTTAGTCGCAATGGGTGACAAAAAAACTAGGGTTTTTCCTATAAAAGGGCTTCTTTCCCCCAAATCCAATTCATTTGCACATTAAGCTGTTGGCAAATTTGGAGAGGAGGAGAATTCCCTGAATCTTGGCAAGCTCTAAGTGGACAAACCGACAATTAGAATTCAGATCTACGACTTTTAGGTAGGTGTCCTTGTCTAAAGATGTCCTTAGTGCTTCTTCGAAGTATGTTTCCTAGCGAAGAATCAATACATTAAAAGAATATGAGAATGAAATGATAGAGAAGGTATAAGATCATCCTTTCCCACCAAGTCAAACATGGTGGCCAAGTGGTAAGTGTGGCATCACATAGAGTAGAATATTGGAAGATATGGTAGCAGGAATCTACGATATGCGATGTGTATATGGCTCTTTGAAGAGGCCGATAGGAAAACTAGCCAAGGAATGAGAGGATATTCGACCATACCTAGATCATGGGGGTCTAGGCGGAGGCTTATTTTAATCAAGCTAGAAGGTGGCTAGGGGTGTCATCATGGCCAGAAACATGAGATATTCCTCCCCTAGCATATGATGATGGAGGGGACTTATTAGGTATGAAAAGGTGCGAACGATGTCCCCACTTGGATGATTTGTGGAGCACCATTGTGTTTCAAGTGCTCAGATAAGGGATTCAAGAATTTGGCCCTACTGGCAAGAGATCCTCTAGAGGATGATGAGTAGACATAAGGGCATAATTTTCCCCCAGTTTTGTATGTATAGATGTAGCATGTTATGGGAATACCGAATGTATTTAGAGTAATGAACTCCAAGAAATATATGATGGATATTGTGGTGTCATTGCCATTTGTTGTTTATGGTTGTCTTGTTATGGGAAGAACAGATATATGTAGTGGGAAAAATACAATGGTTCATTCTCTATCTCTTGTGGTATTTCATATGTGAGTCAAAGGGACTGAATTTCAGGGTTCACATACATGGTGTCACCATACCAAAGAGTGGCTTCGGATATGATCAATTGATGCTCACTTAGATGACACCTTGGTGGAAGAAAAACAATGCATAAGGGACTAGGTTGTTGATGTAAAATGGAGGAATGATTAAGTGGATCATCCCTAAGGAGATCTAGAGTGATATGGGACTCTAGAGGTTCTTTGATGTGGGGAAGAATATTGGTTCTAGAATCAACACTACTAGATGCACAAGGAGGGTTGGGAAGAACTAATCTTCCTGGAATCTGAAAAGTGGATGCCCCCTACCCAGACATTAAGTGGAAATGTGATGGCCACAACATGGATGTGGCTCAAATGCACAGGTCACAGTAAGGGGTGATGGAAATAGTCATCAAAATGCGATACCAGGTTTACATATTCATTTTAGAAAGAGGAGACAAATGACTAGTAGATGAGACATCTACCGATGTTTAGACCGAAGTGTCTTTCAAAGAAGGTTCGAAAGAAGCACAATAGGAAACTCTTAAAGAGTATGAATATATTGATCCCATGGATGACTACAAGTAGAGAATCGGGGAAGAACTATTTGTCATCTCAACATCAGGAGGGGAAATCACGATGGTAGGTAGAGAAGCCTCCTATCCTAGTGAAGAAGTGGGGAGAGAACTTATAGGTAGAGGGGAAGGGGAGTCACTATGAGCAGAATCTAACTCGTGAAGCACTTGGAGTGTATCACAAAAATATTTGAGATGGGGAAAATGATGAGAATAGTGTCCATGCTTATCAAACAAAGCACAAGGTTGATTCATGCGTAAGGTCTTTTTCTTCTTGGTAGACTCTGGTAAGGTGACATGGACCTCAAGAGTGTTAGGGTTATGGAAAGGATAAGAGACCCCATTATTAATATTTGGGAGCTCAGGATAGTTATTGTCTTCATGCCTAACAACATCACATAAAGAAAAATAAGGAGAAGACTTTGGTGGTTTTGGAGGAGTGGGAGTTGCTTTTGGTGCCTTGCCTTTGTTTCCCTTTTTCTATACTTTGCCCCCCTCACCAGATGCTTTCACAACAGGAGTCGCTTCATGATGAGGTTGCAATGGAACTGAAGGAAAGGAAGGGGAGGGAACAACGATTTGAACCACAGTCAAAGTTTTATATGTTTTGAGTTGATTGGGAGGAGTGTTTACATGAGGATCAATGTATCATACCAGGATCCCCAAGGTGATGTTAGGAAGACTCAATGTAGCGATGATAGGGTTAGAAACAATTTCTGGTGGCAGGAATAAGAAAGGTGTATGACCAAAGTGGTAGTGACCTAGGGGAACTATTCCAGGTTGAGAAGGACCGAGAGAGATACCAACAGGAGGGAATTGGCCTGGAGGAATTGTACCTGAAGGATGAGTTGAGTCAAGAGTAGAGGGTTACAGAAGAGCTGGATACTGTGAAGGTGTACCAGACTGCTTACTAGTAGCTCATGACACTTGAAGTGTTAGTGTGAAATTTCTTGGAAGGTGTACCAAAAACACTTCAATAAAGTCAATAGGTGACAAGTGACCCTAACAACAATTTGATGGCTTCTTATGATTCAGATATGAAATAAAAATGGAAAAACCTACAACAAAAACACATACGATCCATAATTGAAAGAAACAGTAAAGATATCCAATGTAATAGCCCAAATGAAAAGACCTTAATTGAATAAATTATTTATTAAAAACACCTGGTGAAGGAGAGATACAAAAGGGTCTGTAAGTCCCCTTCCGTGGGATGGGTCCTTTGATGTCCTTGATGCTTCAGTAATCGATGTTCTCTCTTAATACATGAAAAATCCAAACAATGTGAAGAACTCAAATGGGATTTCAAAAGAAAAGAGACGATAATGGTGACGATGATAATGATCATGGTGAAGAATGAATGGAAAACCCTCCTATTTATAAAAAAATATTAAGTTAATCTTGAAAATGGAGAATAATAAAATAATATTGAGAAAGTGAAGATATAACTGCTTGGAATAATTTATTATATTTATTGGAGAGGGAAAAGATATTTAAAATGGTTAAATATATTTATTTAGAAATTATTAACAAATAAAATGATTTATTAATTATTTCACGAGGATTAAGAATGGTGTGAAATTGAAATAATTATTAAATATTGATTTAACAATTATTCCAATAATGGAAATAAGGAATAATAAATAAATAATGATTTATTTAATTATTCCTAGGGGATTTAGTCAAATGTGTCAAGGAATAATTATTTAAACAATGATTTAATAATTATTCCTAGAGAAAATTAAATAATTAATGATTTATCTAATTATTCTCACGAGGTTTTTTATTTAAACCTGAAAATAATTTAATAAAAGTGGTTTACTAATTTATTTTCCACAGTGAAAGTGATTTATTAATCCTACATGGTGTATTTCAATCCACCAAGTTAGAAATGGCTAGGTTATCATTTTGGTGATAACAGAGTGCCCATCAATGTATGAGTGTTAGGAGAAAATCATATGACCAAAATATGTTGTAGGTTACACTTCCACAAGACACCAAAGGGGAGTCAAAGAAAGAGAGAAAGAATTGAATCAATGCAAGGATGAACAAATAATGGAGGGGGCAAGACCTACTAAACTAATAGAATTCTCCTTTTATGTGGGAGTACATGATATCAAATGAGGCAGGGGAGGCATACCCATGCTCGTTGAGATAACTGCGTACAAAGCATAATGATGAGCTCAACAATGTGGGACTGAGCTACAAATTACATGTTACATGATACAATGGAATCAATGGGTCAGAAAATAAGACAATAGATCTAATATACATAAGGTGCCTCGAAAAACACAGGCTAGAATTGAATACAATCAAATATGAGTACATCAGACATAATTCCCCTCAAGATGAGATGGTGGGGGAGGATTGCAACCAAAGAAGATCTATTGAAGAGGAAAGGGAGATGAAGATATGAATGGACCATCTGAAGGAAACATGCGTGTTCTGGGCACTGCTGCAGCCAAAACCGAACCCATCACATCTGTAGAACTACATCTGAGGCTGGATCAACATCTGTGATCATCCAGGTATGTGGGGGGCTACGTGAAGGGCCACCCCCTCATGAGGTATAAAACATCTCACACACACCCAGGAATCACTGGGACAATCGTTGGGATCACCGAACCGTCAAGTGAATGAATCTCAATTGTGCGATAAGGCGTTGGTGTCGAGCATGAGAGAAAAAACAAAGTCAAACAGAAATAATGATTCACTTTGCTTGATCCAAGGCACCGAACAAATATGGAAGCTAGAGACAAGGTACACCTCCCTCTAGACCAATATTTTGGAATAAATGTGTTGAAGTTGACAGAAGAAGGCCCGCCAGAGTTAAGACAATAAGGGATCCTTAAGAAAGGCATGAGGAATCATAGGAGAGTGACTGATGGACTGACACCAGGGATAATGATGGAAGGAAAGAAGATGAGTGGCAGACTGACAAATTCCCTTGGTAGAGAATAATAAGGATGGTTGATCGGGCAGTGGTTGACTCAATTCTGGAGGGGATGGTCAATGACTCAAACAAAGGTTTTACAAATACTGAGAAGTAGAGCTAGAGGAAAAATATGAAAAATGGGAGGGATGTGACATGACGATGTATGGAACACTATAACGAGACTCAATGGGACTCAAAACAAACTCCATAGATACAAGGGTGGCTCATCTCGAATGCTTTGAACAAGGGTGACTCAATGATGCTGCCACCGGGGGGAAGCCTGGAGGGGACCATAACAAAATGAGTAAATGATAGTTACTCATGTCGAAAATTGACGTGATTGAACCAGTGCAATAGTAAAGTGGTACTAGAGTATGGGTGGCTCAAATGAAGAAATTCAATTTTAATAGGCGACAAACTGAGACCACATGGAAAAAATGGCTTCGTGGTGAAGTGTCAAATTACCAAAAACAAAGAGAGATCCATTATAGAACTTGGTGAGAGATTTCCAATAGTGATGACAGTTTTTTAATCAGAGCTATGCTTTGGTCGCAATGGACAACAAAAAAACTAGGGTTTTTCCTATAAAAGGGATTTTTTCCCCCAAATATAATTCATTTTCATAGTGAGTTGTGGAGAATTTGGAGAGGAGGAGAAGGCCCTAAATCTTGTGGAGATCATAATAGACAAACTGACCATCAGAATCAGGATCTACAAGTTGGAGGTAGGTTGCTTAACCTTACTTATCATTTTTGGTCTATCAAAATTTTAGATTAGGGCTTCAGTTCACCGTGAGGGGGCCCTGTTCACCCTCATGGTCACAACACACTTTTGGGGGCATGTTATATGGTTTGGAGAATAGGAACTGGGCCCACAAGTGCATCCGTCATAGTTTTGAGGGAAAACACTATGTTCTGGGATGAGAGGATTGGCAGGACTGGTGGTCTGCTATGAGATTAAGCTAAGTACTAAACATGCATGAATTTAATAGTCTGGACTGACAAAAAAATCACATTTTCAGGTATGGCATAGCTAAAGGTATCATGGAAAGAATGAGATTTGGAGTTCCTTTGTGCTGAGATTCAGGGGAATCAAGTAGTGAGAGGGGTATTGGCATGATATGGCGTGCTGAAGTTCTTAGAGAACCATATGATGAGGGTTGGTGAGCCCTCGCTGTCAAGGATTGTGAGTTACTGGGACCCAAATCAGGAGGCCTTTGTAGTACAAGGGCACAGGATCGAGATCATGTTCCAAGACATATATTTTCTGATAGGATTGCTCCCCTTGGGGGTGGTAGGGGAGATACATCAAGTGTTACTTTGTGGGAGGCATATAGGTGAGTTTTTGGAGTGACATTGTATTACAAGTGCTTAAATAATGGATTCAAGCATTCAAGACGAAGGGTACAAGATCCTCCAAAGGATCACGAGGAGATATAGGGGCATACGTTCCCCCCCATCATGTAATAGACATACTAGGTGTATTTAGAGTAATGGACTCGAAAAACATTTTGATGATGTGGTTTACCATTTGTTTATGTTATGGATGTGTTCTTGTGGGAAGAGTGGATAAATGCAATTAGAGAAAGGAAATGGTGGATTACCAATCTCATTTGGTATTGCATATATGAATCAAATGGACTAAATTTTTGGGTTGGCATACATGGTGTCACTGTACCAAAGAGTGGCTTCGGATATAAGGAACTGATGCTCACCTAGAAAACACGGTGGTTGAAAAACAACAATGTCTAATGGACTGGGTTTTTGATATAAGATGAAGGGACGATTAAGTGGATCATCCCCAGGGTGACCTAGAGTGATATTAGACCCTAGAATTTCTTTGACATGGGGAAGAATAATGGCCCTAGAATAAAAAATACCAGATGCACTAGGAGGGTTGGGGAGAATTTCTTCTCCTTGACTGTAAAAAATAGATGCCCCCTTACCCAAAAATTCAGTGGTAATGTAATGACCACAAGTTGTATGTGGTTTGAATTCATGGGTTCGAGGTAAGGGGTTGTTGAACCAGTCGACCTCACCATGGATGAAGTCTTTGGAATCCAAAACATATTGGTCATGTGTTTGTTGTGGAAAGAAGTACACATGATGGTGCATATCATCCCAAGGATAATAAGAAGTGGTCATAGCTTCCATGATGTCTTCATCAGAATGGGAGATGGGTAAACTGGAGGAGGAGGGGCCACATGATGGAGAAGAGCTACCTGAGGCATCTTCATGAGAGACAAGGTTCACATACCCATCATCAAGGTGGGGAGACATATGATAAGTAGATGGAATATCTATCGATGTTGAGACTGGGTTGTTCATCGAAGTACGTTCAACAGAATCACAATAGGAGGCATCAAGGGAGTTCCCATGTATCGATCTCATGGATGACAACAGGTAGAAAATGTGAGAGGTACTATCCATTATCTTGACATCAGGGGGAAGGATCAAAATGGATGTTTAAGAGACGTCTTGTTCCGATGTGGGAGTGGGACCAGAATCCACAAGTAGATTAGAGGTAGACTCACTATGAGCGACTTCTAATTTGCGAAGCACTTGAAGTGTATCACGAAAATCTTCGAGATGGGTAAAACAATGAGAATAATGGCCATAATTATCACACAAATTAAATGGGTGATTTGTGCGTAATGATCTATTCTTCTTAGCCAACTCAGGTAAGGTGACATGGACCCCAGGAATGTTAGAATCAAGGAAGGTATCAGAGACCACATTCTTGACATGAGGGAGTTCAGGACAATTATTGGTTGCATGAACAACAACATCACACAAAGAACATGGAGGAAGAGGCTTTGGCGGCTTAGGACGAGTTGGAGTTGTTGGGGGTGCCCCGTCTTTAGATCCTTTTTTCTAGGATTTCCCCCCCTCGCCAAATGCTTTCACAAAAGGAGTAGGCTCCTATTGAGGTTGTTGTGGAACTGAAGCAAATGTAAGGGTAGGAACAATATATTTGACTAGGATCAAAGTAGTGTAAGGTTTAATTTGATTGGATAGATTGTTTGTGGGAGGATCAATGTGCCATAATGGGATCCCTAAGGTAATGTTGGGTAAACTCAACATAGCCATAATAGGTGTAGAATAAAATCCATGGGGTAAATAAGAATGGTATATGACCAGAATGATAATTTCCCAGAGGAATTGCTCTGAGATGGTTAAGATTTGGGGGAAAGGTTCTGGGAAGTAATGGACTAGGAGAGAAGCCAACAGAAGGAAATGATCCTTGTCGAGTAGTACCATAAGGTTTGGTTAAGTTAAGAACAATAGGTTTTAGCGGTGTTGTGTGTGTGAAGGCATACTAGACCATTTTTGGGTGGTTTGTGATGCTTGGAGCATGCAAACACTCGATTTTCTTGGGTTAAAAGGGGTAGGTGGTGGACCATAATAAGAACCAAGCAACATGGAGTCTTTAAAATCTCCTGGAGAGACATTGTTGAGGGACGATATGATCTTATTATCATCCACATAAGAAATGTTGGACCGGGGTGAATTCTGGGCTTTGGGATCGTAGTACATTAACTGATCAACGATAACAATATTTACATTTTGGGGAAATAATATCTTACGACGAACCACATATGCGACAACTGGCATAACATAGGTATAACTACGACCCGAAAGGATGTTATAGTCTAAAGGAGCATCAATGACTTCAATGTCGATAGAGACGGTCTTCCCGATAATCGTCACTGGGCAGTTGCAAAGCAAGCCAAGGGACTATGAAGGATGACCATCCCATGCACAAAGAGTGATTCTGGAGAGGGGTAGGTTAGGGGAATGAAGTTGCTTCCAAACACTGGCAGCCATCACATAGGTGGAGGTTCCTTCATTGATGATACATTGCTGAACAATAGCGTTTCTGACGGAGACTAGTATTTGAAAAGCAACGGATGAAGGTAGGGGAGGATTTTTTGACTTTTCAACATGAATGACAATCATATGATCATCTTGGGGATCCATGACACTAAAAGAAGATAGTAGAGCTTTCCATTGGAATGGGCATGTCTAATGGACTTCCAACATTGACATGACAATAGGAGACCACACCAAGTCATCTACCATGCTATAGGTATTGGCATCTTTAGTAGAAGCAACATTTAAACGTAATGGTCCTTTGGGGATCTTGGGAATAACTTCTACCTTAGTTTGAGGGATCTGTAAGGTACCATTGGATGATGACATAGGCTTGGTGGAAACTTGGGGTTAGGACTTTGTCAATGACTTGTCCTATTGGCACGATTGATTATGAAGGTTGACCTAATCGGTATTGACCTCATCAAAATTAATCATGAGAATCTGATAATCATGGTGACTAGATGGTGAAGATGGATGAGTTGCCTGACCCGGTGTAGGTTGGGTAGCTACGTATCCTTGGTGAGGGAAAGGATTGGTAAGCACTTCCGGTTGAGATGGAGTAGGAGGTGGAGGAGAAGTGGTGGGCTACGATCCTCTAGAAGCAGCTTCTTGAGCTTCCCATGCTTGACGCATCTGAGGTAAAATAGGACACTCATGAGTATAATTACCATATACACTGCAACAGGCATAAGATTTGTTCATACAAAGACCCTTGTTTTTATTGGGATGTCTGCCCTGTTTCTGGGCTGTAGGATTAGGCTGAGGATCCTGAGGGGCATTGGGTGGAGGACCCTAGTTTCCTTCACTACCTTGAGATTACTTGTTCCAATTACCCTTCCCTTTGTTCCTTTTCTTTGGGTTGGGGGGATTGGGTACATTCTTCTAAGCATACACTTGACCTTGTGGATGAGGTGGTTGTTTTGGCAGAGGGGGAGTAGGCATGGGGGGTTGGGGCATTGGTGTAGAAGGGGATGGAGCGCTAGACGATGCATATTGAGAATATGGAGAAGGGGAAACATTGGGATAAATAGTGATGCAATAGCTGGCCTTGACATATTTTGATGAAGATGGGGATATGCATATGGTGTGCTTGGACATGGATAAAAGTTGCTCTATGGAGGATTGGGGGAGGGATAATTGTAAGAGGAACTGGTCCCTCCCTAAGATGAACCATCACTCATTGGAGGTTGAGCATATGGGTGAGGGTGTGAAATGGTTCCAACTATGCCATCCATGGAATGAGATGCCCCTAGTGCATTAGAAACACTAGGTCGAGGAATATCGGGGGTGACAGTGTAACATAACCTGACTGGGCATAGATCAGATCAGATTTTAAGGCTACTTGGAGTGGATCTTCCTTAGACTACGGGAAGTGTGACGTGACATCTTTAGCAATGGGGGCCAAAATCGATCTAAGGAACCAATCCATATAGACATAGTCTTTGAATTCAGGAGATCTACAAATGCTCCTCCTTCTACACCATTCTTAAACATGGTCAGATAGGCAAGTGGAAGAAGTTTGACCGAAAGAAGTCAAAAGTTTGGTACGAGTGTCATAATGGAGAGGTAACTAGAAATAGGAAAGAAAAGTGTAATAGCCTTGGTGAAAATTCCATGTAATAAAAGTAAAAAAAAATAACCACGGTTGATGGGACACTTATTGTAAGCTCAATGTTGGGCAAGACATCCTAGGGGGTTTTCATTTGGTTGTTTATGGCTAAGTAAATTGGCAAAGGAAATGACTAAGGCTTTGGAAATGCAAAACAGAATTTTCAGGACCATTATTTATGAAAATAATGGAAATTAGGAGAAAAGGGAGGTGAAAGGTCACAGGTTGCATGAGAGGAGGAGAATGAAGGAAAATAATGGAAAATTAAGAAAATAGAGGGCTCATTCATAAAAAGGCTTCTGAGGATTAGTTGTTAAGCTTTTGTTAGTTGCATTTTGGAGCTCTCTCATTATTCTCTCTCTCACTCACTCTTTCACACTTAGAGTTTCTTGGAGCACTTTGGCATTGTAGAAAGAAAGGAAAAGAAGGAAAGAGGAAGAAAATATCAAGTAGGGAAAAGTAGGATCAAGCAACTATAGTTGGTTTCATTGTAGGTATCAACTTGCATGTGTATTTTCCTTGCTAGATTTGGCATGCATGGGATTGCATGTGTTTTTTTCTACCATGGCGTGGGGTTTTCCAGGTGTGATAATATTTTCATCCCGGACTGCCATTTCTTGATAGCTTTAATGAGATCGGTTCTCTCATATGGTTTATATGGGATGGTCAGATTGGATTTGAAGTTTAGTGGGGTGGATCTCCGAACTGACAAACACATGGTTTGAGTGGTATCTGAACTAGAATGAGGATCACGAAGCCACTGGCCTAGTAACCCCTGAACTGGAATGTGGGTTGCGGTAAAGCCAGGTTGTGTGCCTCGGTGGGCCTAAGAATCCTTGTCGGTGAATGGCAGGATATACGGTAAATCCAAGAGGTGGATTTTCTCTCCATTGGGCCTAGTGGTCCTGGGATGGGATGCATAGTAAAGCCTAGAGAGTATGTCTCAGTGTAGGACCTAGTGATTCCCGGATGAGACTGTGGATGCATGGTAAAGCCTAAGAGACTAGGAGGCATTCAATTTCCTCAGGGTGTAGGCGGAGAACTCCGGTGGAATCCATGTTGATTGGTGTTTTTTGGTGTGTTCTATGAGTCCCACATTCATGCTTGGAATATGGCACAATGTTGATTGGTTGAAGAGAGACTTGGCTCAACAAATCTATCATCGGGTGGAATGTGGTAGTCCCATCTCTGGTTGGTTCATTGCATTCATTAATGAGAAATTGATTCCCTTGATTTTCATGTGTAAATGTACTGTTTTATATGTGCATCTTAATGACTAATATGTTTATGGTATTTCTGTTCCTATTATGTTGATTATATTTATATTTTATGACAACAACTATGTATGGATCTCAACATGTTTTTACTTGTATACGAATGGATAATGTGCCTATGACGTAATAGAGGATAATGCAACAATTGACATGATGGAACAAGGGTTCACAGTGATTCTCAAATAAGTATGAGATCCCTACACTTAATTTTGTTGTTTACACCTATAGGTTACATGTTGATGATGTGTTTGACGAAATGCCTGTAATGGTTGGTAAGGGTATGGTTATGGTCTTGTTTAGTTTATTGCTTTTGCATCATTGTTTCCCTGTATTTTTATTGATTCTAAGCTATCATTCCATTCTGGGTAGTGCCCTCGGCTCTGGGCTCAAAAAAGTGGCTTAAATCTAGGGGTCATCGGCATGCAACTAGCAACTTTGGTCTTGGTGGTTGGCAGGCAAGCCTATGAGAGCGACTTTGGATTTCTAGTCACTCCATTTCCCTTAGCATGAGAGTGGTTGTGGCCTAAGAGATCCAAAACAATAGTGGGACCCAGGGATAGGTTGTTTGAGTGGTTGACTTGTCTCCTGAGGGTTTTTTTGATGATTTTGGATGACTATGTGTGATGTTCCATCGATTCCACTTCCTTAAGGTTACATAGGAGGTTGAATCTGCTCATAGTAGCCTCTCATCTCATGTTTACCCTGGTTGGCATGGTCTCTTTGATTAAATATCTTTATTTAGAAATAATTAACAAATAAATGATTTATTAATTTTTCCACGAGGATTAATAATGGTGTGAAATTTAAATAATTATTAAATAGTGATTTATCAGTTATTCCAATAATGGGAATAAGGAATACTAAATAAATAATGATTTATTCGATTATTCCTAGGGGATTTAGTCAAGCGTGACAAGAAATAATTATTTAAACTATGATTTAATAATTAATCCTAGAGAAAATTAAATAAATACTAATTTATCTAATTATTCTTATGGAGTATTTTTATTTAAACCTGAAAATAAGTCATAGTAAGTCATAGTAAGTTAGTTGATCGATGGTAACAATATTTCGATTGTGAGGAAATCACATCTTACAAAAGACAATAGACGTGACAACTAACATGGCATAGGTGTAACTACGATTGAGTAAGATGTTATAATATAAAGGGGCATCGATGACTTTGATATCGATCATGATTGTCTTGCCAACAATAGTTATAGGGAAATTATGATAGGGATTGAGGGGCTATAAGGAGTTACCACCCCAAACATAGAGGGTGATGGTAGATGGTGAGAGGTCAAGGGTACCAAGTTGCTTCCAAACACTAGTGGAGGAATCTTTGTCTATTATACACCTTTGAACAATGCAGTTTTTTATGGAGATTGATATCTGCACAGCACTGGATGAATGTAGGGGGGATGTTCCACTTTATCAACATCAAAGATGATCATATGATCATTGGTGGGATCCGCAACACCCAAAGTAGATAGTAGGGCTTTATTTTAGGATGGGAAAATTTGGAGGACTCCTAGCATTGACATGGAAGCAAGAGACCGCGCTAGGCCATCTACTATGCTATATGTGTGGGAGGCTTTAAAAAAAAGGAACATTTGATGTAATGGACATTTGGGGATCTTATGAGGAACCTCTACCTTATGCAGAGGGATTTGTAAGGTATCATTTGGTGAAAATAGGGGCTTAATGGAACTTTTGGATTGGGAGCCATTCATTAACTTATTAGGAGGATGGTCATACTGAGCCTTGGGGTTAGGGTATTGGTAGTATTCTGAGCATACACTTGATTCTGTGGAGGTGGTTGTTGTTATGGAAGAGTAGGTGGAGGCATAGGAGGTTAAGGCGTTGGTTACGGTGGGGCTGTAACGCTAGGTGGTGCATAAGGATAGTAAGGATTTGCAGTAACATTTGAACAACTAGGTTGAGCAATAGCTAGTGCTGGCATCGGCTGATGCAGATGGGTATATGCATATGACATGATGGTACATTGGTAAAAGTTGACATGTGAAGTATTGGGAGGGGGATGGGTGTAACAGGAATTGTTCCCCCTTGGGGTTGACCATAACTCATAAGACGTTGAGGATATGTTGATGGTTAAGAGTGGGAAAGAGACCCAACCATACCATTAGTAGCATGAGATTCCCCAGTACATTAGTAGCACCAAGCTGAGGCAGATTGAGGAGGATAGTATAAACATCACCAGATTGGGCATATATCAGGTCATATTTCAAAGCTATCTGGAGGGCTTCTTCCTCAGTATGAGGGAAGTGGGAAGCCACATATTTACCTATGGGGGCCAAAATAGTTCTTAGAAACCAATCCATATATATACAATATTAAAAATAAGGGGCTCTACACATGCTCCTCTTTTTGTGCCATACTTGAAAATGGTTAGAAACGTAGGTGGCAGAAGTTTGACGAAAATAGTTCAATAAGTCGGTACCTATTTCATATCAGATAAGTAACTAGAAATATGAAATAAAAGCTTTGGAAAGAGTTACAAAGGTAGAATGAGAGGTGTGTGGTTGGTCCACATACCATTTGGCACTAACCATAGTAAGGGTGCGTTGAAAGAGACGAAGATGAAAGGAGTTGTCGGTAATGGAATTTGATCAACACAACATGTGAAAGGAGTGAACATGATTGGTGGGGTCTTCTCTAGGATTACCTTCAAACTTTGGAATATCAGAAGGAAGCTTGGTAGGCATAGGAGGCCAATTGGGGTTAATGGAGAAAAGGATCATTGATAAGCTGGCTGAAATTAGGGAGGGTCAGGCTAGCATTATAAGGAAGCAAGGGAATATTAGTGGCCATACCTCTAGAGGTTTCACTTGAAGTATTATGTTGGTTAGATCATTGGTTACCACCTTAGTTTCCATCACCCAAATTGGTGCTTGACATGGGCGCAGTGGGGGCATGGGAAGATGTGATATTAGAGGAAGAACTGGAAGAATCAGAAGAACTAGAGTCAACATGGGGACTCAGTGGAAGGCTAGGAGGATGGGTTTGAATTCAGCGAGGAGAAGTAAAATGTCCTAAAGGAAACTGGGGGTGAAGGCCACAAAATATCCATGTCAAGCATCTAGGGGGAACAATGGTGTCAGGACAAAGATGAATAAATAGACTAAAGGGTGATGATAGGAGAAATATTAACAAACAACAAGAAAATACTAGTGCAGTGGTGCAAGTGTAAACTAACTATAATTATATGCTACTCTAATTCAAGCAAAAATGTGCTATCAAAGAAAAAATGACCTCTAGCCTAGTGGTGATCTAAAACCTGAAATAGGTCCTAATTCTACTATTTCAAATTGGCTTCCAAGAGACTTCTTACTTGATAGAATCTGATACCCTCAAGCAGAGGTGTCTAGAGAAAGGTGGGGTAGAGGACCAACTACTTTCCCACAACCAGTCCTATAAGGTGTTTTCCTAAGATTGGCCACTAAGGTTACCTTCATCCCAAGGGGGTGGTCCATTCTTGAGTTTCTTGGGGATCAACCACGACATGGAATTCTCTATCATGGGTTGGGTAGCCTTGAGGAGAACCACTTACACCATGATCTAGCCTAAACCCCTCCAAATCAGGTTTCTAACGCACTCTAGATTTGAAACATGGGATGGTGAAGTATTTTGAGCTCCCTAATATGTCAACTTTCTATGTCTCAATGTAAGTGATTAATGGTTGTTATTGGGTGCCTATCCCACTAATTGTACACCTAACTACACAAATTGTTTTGGTCCTAGTGGCCAAGTGGGCTTAATATATGTGAATTAAGTTATTAAGTTGGATTGTTTAAAGTATTAGCTTGACGTTGTTAACCAAGATCACGTTCATTTAGGTTGTGCATGTGTCAAATAATTTTTCAAGTGGATGAGTTAATTAAGCATGTTTTGATGATACAATGTGCTACTAAACATAAAGTGTTGAAACTATAAATAATGCTGAAAATGGACATTAAAATAAATAGTGATCTAAAGCACATAACCACACACCCAAGGAGGCAATCAAGTGACAAAAGAAAAGAGAGCAAACAAGAAACTCAAGGACACACAAAAAGCCCAAAAGGTCTAATGTCTAAGGGATTGTGATCTAAGGGAAAAATGTTGTTGAAAATGGAGAAGAAAACTAGCAAAAAACAGAGGTGAAAATGCTAGAAAAAGACATGGAAGAAGCTACAAAAGCAAGGATACACAAGGGGATCCTAAGGGGAAAATTCAACGCAAGACTCTAAAGGGAGTAAAGTGTCTTAAGAACCTATCTAAAAGGGGTGCAAAATAGTGGAAAAAACCCTAGAAAATAGTGACTAAAAATGCTGCAAACTAGACTCCTCAGCTCAACAATTCTCTTCCTAAATGATGGAGGTGTTCTCTAAAACTTGGGGGGATTTTTCCTTCCTCAATGATAAACTAGATCTAGGGGTGACTCACAAAAGAATAAAAACCCTTCTTGAAACACATGCAATAATCTCGACAAAACTTTGAAATCTAAAAAAAATTCTGAAAAATTGCAGAGTGCAAAACCAACATAAAATGTGCACCAGGTGTAGTTTATGGGCTGAAAAGTGTGTTGGGCCCAGGTTTTGGGCTAAAAAGTGCACTTTGTTCCCGCTTCTCTAGCTCAGCCAATTTGGCGCAGATTGTGTTGTCTCTTGCTCGACTGGTACCTATGACCTAGGAAAAGATCCAGAACCCCAATAGAAATAGAAAGTTTTCCAAAAAAAAGGGAAATCTAAAAATAGAAATTGAGAGGAATGAAAATTCTGAAGAAACACTAAAAATAGTTGAAACAACAGTCACCAAGATTCTAAATTACTATGACAATGGAGTGTCCATTTGTTAACGACTAAGTAACTAAAGACCCAATGGAGTCACTATTTGTTACTATGAAACTTATTAGTAGATGTACCAAAAATGATTCACTTAGGTTGTTGGTGATATGCAACCCTAACAGTAGAAAATGGTTGCTTTTATGCTTCAAATTGCAATAAAACATGAGAAAACCCTACAAAAAATATATGATGGAAACCCAAAACATATAGCAGCGGGAAATTCAATTGCAATAACCCAACAAAGGACTCAAATGAATAATGATTTTATTAATACAATTACTGAGGAATATTTACAACATGGGTACGTAGACCCCCTCTATGGGATGGGTACTTTTACACCTTGTTCTTCAGTCTTGTGTTTCTCTCTCTCGATATGTAGAAAACCCAAAAGCAAGCTAAAACTTAAATGGGAGCTTGAATGTTATGAGATGATAATGGTGATGGTGATAATGATCATGGTGAAGAATGAATGGAAAACCATTTATTTATAGCAAAGTATTCAGCCAAATTAGGAATTAGAAAATAATAAAATATTATATACTAAATCAAAATCTATCCATTGTGGATACTTTATTATATTTTTGAGAGGGACAAGATATTCAAAATTTTCAAATATATTTATTTAGAAAGTGGTTGAAGTAATTAACAAATAAAAATGATTTATTAATCACTTTGTGAGAATTAAGAAAAATGTGAATCTGAAATAATTATTAAATAATGGTTTAACAATTATCTCGAAAATAAATATAGGAATAATAAATAAATAATGATTTATTTAATTATTCCAACGTGATTAAGTCAAAGGTGACAAGAAATAATTATCAAATAATGATTTAATAATTAATTCTAGAGAATTTAAATAAATAATGATTTATTTAATTATTGTCATGGATTTTTTGAATTTTAATGAGAAATAATTTAGGAAAAATCTTTTACCAAATTATTTCCTATGGTGAAAGTGAATTTACCATGGCAAAATTAATCCTTCATGGTGTATTTTGATCCAAAAGCGATAAATTACTAGGTGATTATTCTTTGGATGATAACATACAAAAATAAACACAACCATGCATAAACGTTAAAAATATGAGATTAAATAGCCAAGGGTTTTAGGGCTACTCAGAGTGGCAGATCTAGCAAACTTAGAGAGGTAGATTAGACAAGTGTCTTAGAGAGACTCACTCTAATAAAGATATTTGGTATATGCAAATACAAATGAAATATAAAAGTTAATTCTATTTCATTAAATATTATACAAATATAAATACAATATTTTGACCATTTGATTCATCTTGCGAGAACTCTTAGACTTTTGTCCTCACGATAGGTCTTGGTTTAGACCCAAAACATCATCGATAAAAATATCTACTGTGGAGCAATTTTTGACATCAGAACTCCAACTCTTAGACTCCCTGTGATGGTTCACATTCCACATTATAACCTTAATGCATTAGGTGTCCAACACCTTGACTAATTTCAAATTCCAAACCCTTAGTTTCTAACATAGGAAATTGGAAAACATTTTCAATATAAAATGTGATTTTTATTAAAATGCTAATACTTTATATCATATTTTATAAACAATTGAATTTTAAAGTGTATTTTTTGTAGCAAATAATGTATTTAAATGTTGGCCCAAAGGTCACACTCAGAAGGGGGTGTGAATCAATGTGAGAGAAATTTTATCATTTCATAAAATTTTCTAATCATTCAATCATGTAGGATTGAATGATAAGCATAATCATCAAATCATCATAAAGAGTAATGCATTATAAATATACGATCACATCAATAGCACAACATCGCATCACTAGGGACACAAGATTTTTACGTGGAAACCCTTAAGGGAGAAAACCATAAATCCTTCTTGTTATTTATCTTCAATTCATTACTTATATTTGTAGGCTATGGCATGGTGAAGGAAAGTATCCCCAGGAAATGCAAGCTACGAGTTGCAGTAGGTGACAACCTAATTGAGGTACCAACCTCAAAATAATGCAAGTAGTTGTTTATTGTAGGATACAACCTTATTGAGTCTCCAAACTCAATGAAAAGTGGGCTCCAATATGCTTTAGGCTCCAACTTAATTGTGGCTCCAAACTACTGTAGACTTCATTCTGATTGAAACTTCAACCTCTATGGAAGCACTAACCTCCCTCTTCAATTTCCTTGTGGACTTCTAATTCATATAATTTTCAAAGTAAATTTACTACCATCATATATCACTGAATTATAAATACAATATGCAACCTATACTTTTTTCACTGCATAGTTCACAATCACTGCATAACCTACAAGAGTTGCCTCCAGTACATGGGGGCTTCATTCAATGAATCCCTCACATATCACGTGAGTTTGTGGCATACTAAACAATACACTTAATTTGACTACATAATGGAAAATATCTCTAAAAATCACATTGTTTAACCCCCTACCAATACAAACCAAATACACCTTCCCAATTTAAAAAACACCTACTTTCACCAGCTATTGTAGGTATCCACTTTTTCGTTAACATTTTTTATACCCCTTTATAGTTTTTCATTAACTTTGAGCTCCATTTTTTATACCTGCCAATATGAAAACCATTAACCCCTATTATATGCTCAATATATTATGTCAACTTTTCCTCAATATATATCCTCTAATATGAATAACGTGGTATGATATTTCTCCCCTAGTGAAGCCACCATGCACCACTTTCATTGCAATCACTATCATATCTTGCAATCAATTTAATGCAATGAAAATCATAAAAAAAAATGTCGCTGGTTGTCATTTTGTTTCCCATACTTTGCTTCTACTATTTCATCAACCCCATCACTCAATTCCCTTCTCAGAACCTGGTTTCACTATGCTTTCAAAAACATCACAACTTGGTCCTAGCACCTCAAAACATACAAAATGAATTTTATTTTTAAAATTAGTGTCAAAATGGCATCACACTCTATGGTTAGATTCACTTCTAAGCCATAATCACTCAACTTCTTCTAGAACTCAATTTGGACAAATAATGGCTTCAAAAACAAAAAATAACCACAGAAAAACTTTATATTGAATTAAGTGTGTTATAGTTTTCCCCATTTTAGGCATGCTAGACAGAATCCCCAATTATTATGCTAGTACTACTATTTGTACATTTCTTGTGTGTTATCCATGTGAAAAAATAACAAACATATTTTAAAGATAAAAATATGAATCGACCTGTCACGTTGCATGGGTTGAACCTCCGACCTTGTGTATACAATGCTCACATCTTACCAACTTAGCCACATTTGTGTATATTATAATGTTATGCTTAGCGATTCTTCTATTATAATAGTTCAAAATCCAAACTAGGCAAGAAAATTACCACGTCAAACCTTGCCTATGGGTTTCATGTTGATCCATATCTATATGCAGCTAGTCCTCCACGACTTATATCGATCTTCCCCTATTATATATGAAGACATAGACACAACAACCATGCATTTTCTAGCAATATCTCACACAAAAAATTCTTTTTAGCTTGTTGTAGCTAAGGAAAAGTTTCCCATATATATACATGGATAGAGCCACCATGGATTTACTGAAAACTTTGCACATGAACAATCCTTCGTGGTTTGTTGTAACAAAGCTGAAGATGCCCATAGCTATATATGTGGATGAGACTGTTCCACCATGGCTAATTTTATGTCTGTAGGTTCTACCAATATAATACATTCAATGCTAGACCTCAGAAAAAATAATTAATCGTTGTGTATTCTTGTTTGAATGATTGCATGTTTAGGGAAATGGATGAACCCCTTATATTTATAATAAGCGAGTGGCCCCAAGGGTTGGGTCAAGCTGATCATGGGTCACATAATTTTAGGCTTATAAGCCAGAGGCTTACGCATTGTAAAAAAATATAAGGGTGGCCATGTGACCCTTCTCAAGATTCCATATGACCAAGAATTAGACAAACATTAGCACCTTTTTTATTTTGACCCCATATGACCATGTGATCGCCCCATGTGACTTGAGGTCATTATTTATTCACATGATGATGTCAGCATGACATCATCATGACATGTGGGAGCCCATGAGGGTTGATAGATGTCACATATTTTTAGAAATTCCACTAACCAAAGTGTGCCAAATCTCCTTACTATGTGGGAGCCTCTAGTGGTGCCACATCACCATAATAACATCATCTAATGACATGTTGAGATAATTTTACTACTGAGTATGCAAGAGTGCAATATTTAATTCATTCAATAGGTCCCTATCATCCTCATGGAAATGTTTCCAGGTGTCTTAATTTGTCAAGTCCATATAGATAGTTAAACATCATGTAACTTTAACATCATTTGTTCGTTGAAATGTTGTGGATGGTATTGGCTGGCTAGAGAGTTTCACACCACTTGAAAACATTAAATAGTATTCATTATTGGTTGTGTTTTTCTCAAGAATGCACACTGATCTCAAGAATGGAACCATTATTGGTTGTGTTGTTCTCAAGAATGCACACTGATCTCAAGAATGGAACCATTATTGGTTGTATTGTTCTCAAGAATTGTGATGCATTCCCCCTGTGTAGTAGTAGATGGGGTTTGGCCCTAGCTAACTTCCCCTTTTCTTCTCTCCATGACTTAACGGTCCTTATTTCCTATGGCTCTGCATCTTTGGCCATGATCATTTTTTTTCCTCTTCCTTCCGTTAAGGCCTCCTTGTTGATGATTACAGAAATGGGGAAGGGTTCTCATAAATCATTTTCTCCTTCAAGTGGTTCTAAGATCCCAGCTGCAGGTATGGATGTTGATATTTCTCATGCGACTTTGTCCACAGTAGTCTTCGGGGTTGTTCCCTCTTCTCAGGTGGCTTCATCCTCCCCAGTCATCGAGTTTGCTCCCTTCGCCCCTTTATCTTTATACAACATTGTGAAGACCGCTTCTTATAGCCTTCCTCTAGGGTTGCCTCCTCCTTCTACTCATGACACTCTAAAACACATTTCTAGATTCCTCTCCCCTATGATTCTAGTTTTTTAAGCTCCCATTATTGAGGTTCCTATAGTGGTTGAGGCACTCTATGAGGTTTTTGTTTTTGCTTTTGTTTGTTTGTTTGTTTGTTTGTTTTTTTGTTTTTTGTTTTTGTTTTTGTTTCTGTTTTTTTTTTTCGTTTTTGTTTTTGTTTTTGTTTTGTTTTGTTTTTGTTTTTGTTTTTGTTTTTTTTTTTAATAAGTCAGATTCATTTACAGGATCAATAGTTTGTAGTCAAGGCTCATTGATCTTCTTTCTTGGCTTTTCATGAATTGGAAACCTATAATTTCTGATGCTTTGAACATCTACCCATTGGTGATAGGTTTTTTTATTGTTGTGTTTGACACATTTGAAGAGAGAGCTTTAATTTCTAACTTTGGTCTTTGGTTTTCGGGTACCATAGAGCTTTCTATGCAACCATGATTTCCCTCTTTCAACCCCCTCACAACTTCAATAATAATTGCTCCAATTTGGGTAAGGCTCCCTAATATTCCTTCGCATTTGAGGAATCATGATTCATTTACTGCAATTCATAATGGTTTAGGCTAATTCTATTGTCAAAATGATGAAAAAAAATCTACCAGAAGCCCACATATACTCGCATATGTGTGGAAATGGATTTTAGTAAAGGTTTTATAGCTAAAATTAAGTTAAAAATTCCTGAATATATTTGGATGCAAAAATTAGACTACAAAAATATCTATTTTCATTGTAGACCCTACTATTAAACTAACCGTTCTCTCAAATCATGTCCCAAAGTTGGGAAGAATAAAGATAAGAATAACAATCATAAACCTTGTTGGTGGTGTTGAAAAATGTATCTTCATTTGGTATTTTCATTGGAATATTATTAGATACAGTTAGAATTTTATTCTTGTCAAGCTAGCTTCTTAAGATATTAGGTTGTCTCCATGGTAAAAAAATGTAGATTTTCAAGGGTCGTGACCCTTCACATTCTCCACTATAAATAGAACCACATTGGAGGTTATTTGGTATTGAATTATCACATCCAAAAGCAACATGGTCATAGAGCTAAGGTGATGAAAAAGGTATTCTAAAGGTCACAAATTTTTGGGATATTTACAATATTTACACGTGAAGGTATATAACATTCAGTAATGTCAAAATCTTACACTTCTCCAAGGTCTACTTTGCTATTCAATGTCCAAGCTCAAATAGAAAGTTTGAATATTTGTGACATGATCAAAAATTCTGAGATATCCAATATACTATATCAAATCTACTTGGTGATATTTTTGAGGTCTGTAGTATCAACTGTCTAATTGGATATTTAATCAAGGAAGAACGCATCTTTAAGAGTGATGGTATGAAATTTCCATAGGTCTTAGAGCCCTAGATCACATATCTTACAAGGCTCGCTTGTAGCATTGCATTATATCTCTATGGTGAATTGTTCACACAATGGTTCATCTATGGCTCGTATTTGTAGTTTGTTCTTGGCTAGCATACATTGTTGAAGATTGCACATTCTCTTGTGATCACATCTCTACAATTCTTGCATTCGGATTTTGTAGTATTATCAAGGCCTAATATATATATTACTATGACATTACATTTCTATGGGTCACAATTTTTACTCGGTGGCTCATGTGAGATGTTAGTGATGTTTGGACCACATAAATCTTTAACTTGTCATTAATGATGATATGCATACAATATTTGAATCTTGCAAGTACAATGTTGATACTCCCTATGATGATTTGCAAACATTTAAAGTGGCCCATATATCAGTCAGGTTCACTATTCTTCAAATATTACTATGGTGACTCATCTGCACTCCATACATCACTCGCACTCTACATCATGAAATTATATGATTCTCTATTTCTTTAAGGTCCACTCCACGCTTATGTGGCACACAACCCATGTGATTTATATGAAATGTACTTGACGTGAGACTATGTAGGGGAAGGGTCCTTGGTCCAGTGAAGGTGGTCACAAGTTCCTATTCTCCAAATCCTTCTCCAAGTTGTCTCAATGGCCATTTTATTTTATGCATGCCCTCACGTCATTAAGCTACATAGTATTGGTTATGGTAGTATTTTTGTTCTTGTTTCATCTATTTACAGGTGGTTGATTCCATGGTCTGTTTTTCTATTAGCTCTCCCTACTAACACTGCAAATTCCCTAATAATGACACCTCATTTGAAGTGTTATAGTAATTCCAAGAATAGGAAATCATCCAGTTGTGGTCTTTTAATAACTATGAGCCTAACATGGTTCTAACATCTTGTGGGTTGGTTAGAATTTAGAACTTTATTTGTTGTGGGGGTTAACAATGGCGTATATATTTTGTTGGTTGGAATTTACCTAGATATGGACTTGTGCTATGGAATTTTTATTATTCATTTATTCCGTAGGCACTACATAGGTTACATTTTTTTATATTATTTTTCTAATTCCCACTCCTATAACGCGCTTGGACAAGATTCCCCTTAGTGTGATATGTTGATATAGCATATGCATAACCAGAGGGGAGGGTGTGGGAAAGGCCCCTAGGGTAGGAACCAATCCCAATAACAAGCTCAAGAAGTAGAATATATATTTTACATTGTTGTCCTCCCTAAAACTCAAAATGAAATTTGTAATATCACGTATTGGGTTGATATGGATCATTTATATTTTTCATAAACTAATATCTTGGTAGATGTTTCTCATTAGCTTCCTAACCCTAGTACTACTAAGGGAAAAATAAAATAGTATATTAATTCCATCCTTCTGCATTTGCAAATAAATACTCTACTGGGAAGGGTCTTAAAGGAAAAGCAAGAGGATGGATAAGATATCTTTGCATCATTGGAAGATATCAAATGAGCCTTATGAATCTAGGGGTATTATTTGGAAAGGCTTGATGCATGACTGGCACATTTGAGATCCCATTTCTAGTGTGAACCTTATCCTCTTAAACCTCCTCGATATAGTGCCAAGGATCCAATGCCTCTTACATTTTTTGACTCTTGATTGATTGTTGCATCTAGTGTTTGACCTTTTTGTATTGCAACACCTAAATGTATTTTTATGCATAGTTTTGGACTTTATATTGACATAGGTGGTTAAAAACATTTGGTTTCCCTTGGGGAAAATTGAAACTTCTTACATATGACATTGTCAAACATAGACTAAATGAATGATTTATTATGTTTCAAATATTTTCTAAGGAAATACAAATCTAATTCATAAAAAAGAAAAAGAAAAAATCATTCACATGCAAATAATTTTATACAATTTGCATTTTGATGAAAATAATTAAATTGCAATTATTTAAAAATGAGAATTAATTTTGAACTAGTTAAATAAATCATGTTCCTTTTTGTTAGATTGTTCAAGTTAGAATGAAATATAAGAATGAATGTTATTTCGTTAAATATTATGCAAATATAAATACAATATTTAGACCATTGGGTTCATCTTCCAAGGTCTCTTTGATTCCCTATGATGGTTCAAATTCCACAACATAACCTTAATGAATTAGGTGTCCAACATTCCCCACCTTAATCTGAAGTAATGTATGTGAGTCCAAGAAGAACGCTAAAATACAAGAGTGCATAGTAGCCAATGGCTTGATGCGCTCTTCGAAATGGTTATTTAAGGAATAACTGAAACCAAAAGAGGTAGGAGAAGCTGAAGTCTTTTACCAGTGGTGATTTAAGGTTGATCACAAACCTGAAAAGTGTAGAAAAAGCTAAAGCCTTTCATCTGTGGTAGTTTAAGGATGAACACCAAATCTGGAATTTGGATTGATGCAATTCCTAGAGCAATTTTGAATATTGCTAGAAGATCAAGTCTTCCACCAAATGGAAGTCCTCCATGATGATGGTTTAAAGATAATCATAAACTAATAATATGGTGGTTTGAAGTTGACCATAAACTAGTATAACTTGGCTTTAAGGCTCAATGGTTCATAGATCGTTTCCAAATTTGGATAGAAGCTATTGTCTTCTACTAATTGGAAGCGTTCACAAATGGCGATCATAATACAAATGAAAATTGATTTTAGTTTGATGATGACCGCAAACTGATCTAATTTTGAAGATGACCACAAATTGAATCATTCTCATAGCTTTGATTCGAATTTAAGCTTGAGGCTCTAGTTTTGGTTGTTTCTCAGGATCACTTGTACATGCTTGATTGACAGGGCTTAAAAAATAGAAGCCTCAATGTCAAAAAATTATATAAATCAATTCATGTCAGGTAATAACACTTCTCAGTTTCCAAAATGCTCACATGGTTAAAGAGAAAAAAACATGAAAATCCATGTGGCCAACTCTATGAGGGTGTAGGCTCCGCTCCTCAAAACCAACCCATGTTGAAAATCCAAATAGAAACAAATATGTATAGTAGTAGGAAGCATTTACTATCAAAATTATTTAGTTGTCATTGCTTGAAGATAAAAGTAAAAGATCCTGAGGTGAGAACCACTTCCTTACATTCACACTAGTAAAGTGGTCAGATTCAATGATAAGTGTACATTTTAAGCTATTAAGATATCTGACTTTTGAATTCATCACATAAAAGTATTAATTGCTAACATATTTAAAATATCCAATATGGTTCATCATTAGGACTCGTGTTTTATTGGAAACAATTTAGGATACAAATCCTATTTTTGGTTACACAATTCGATAGAAAATCCAAATATTTAAAGAAAAATCATCTAATAGACCCATCATAATGTCCAAAAAATGTCCTCTCTACTTCTATGTTGAAGGGCACCAAGGCCTTCACTTTGGACCCAAGTCATCAAGTATCGAGTGAATGGATATAACTAAATACCATATTCTTTAATTATATCCACACCTTTAGGGATTGTAACTCTACCCTGTTTGTCCAAAAGAACAAGGCACAAATTTCCATCAACTTAAAAGGTATACTCAAGCTTATTCCTTCTATTTTCATCCAAGAATGGTAGGAAAATCCATTGCATGGTCTAGTGGTATTTATTAAATGACTTCTTATTACAATTTTCATGGATGAATACGTCTCAAAGTCACCTTTATCTAATTATTTCAAATATATTTCATACAAAATAAAGGTGAATTTCGAACATCGAGGGGACCAATGGGTAGAGAAGTAGAGACCCAATTATTTCCCATCATTTTCAACTTCTATTGTCTTCAAAGCATGAGTTTGAATATCATTTCTTCTTTGATTTCATAAGAAGGTATAAATCTTATATTATGCTCATATTCAAAATTAGCCAAAAAAACTTCTCAAACTTTACAAGCATGGTGATGGGCGATGAGAGAAATATATAGAGCACCATGGTTTTCTCTGTTTTAGAGAACTCAATTTGTGAATTCAACATCTTCATCTCTATGCATTAAACCCTGTAGTTATTAGAGCCACTGAACCACATGTGAGGATTTTGCATGGGAATACTCAAGGTTGCATTTCTATTTAAGCATGAATGTGAGCCCAACAACCACCACAATGCAAGTGACACTTAACCTTGTTGGATTTTTATTATTCTAATAGGCGTTGAGATGGATGATAGAATTAAGAGATGGTTTTCTAAGAAACTACTCATCCTCGACATCCTCTTCTCCACGAGCATCACCATGTCTTCCCTCAGAGAATGCCTGACGTTCCACATGTTCTTTCCCTCATATACATTGAACGCTTCCCATAATGTGTTAATGGTGTACAATCATTTTATGCTGATTTTAATGTCTAGTTGCAGGTCTCTAATGAGGGAACCTACATTGACAAGTGTTCTTCTAAAATTCACCAGTATATTTGGTTAATAGGAGGAACAAGGAGCCAAAACTAGGAGCTTGAAGTCAAAGAAACTCCACCACGTACCCATAATAGAATAACAATTGTGACTATGATACTAAAGACCATGTTCCATGAAGTACACACGATCCAATAGACTAGCGATCATTGGTGTAGAAAATAATCATGAATGATGATAGGTCTAAATCATCCAAATTTAAACTCTTCCAAGCCAAAGCATTGAGCTACCACAAGCCAGAGAAACTCAATAAATCCATGATATTTCTATTAAGTTTGAAGTGTCTAGGTAGATAACACCACCTCCTCCATTAAACATAAAGAGCACATATTTTTTGATTGTGATGCAATGCAAAACTCTGTTACATAGTGATTGAGACATCATTGGAAGTTCCTTCAATTGAATATTGTCCAACTTTGGATTCTTCTTCTTGAAATCCAACATGTGAATGTCACACTACTTAGGAATCGTATCTAGAATATGATGTTGCGCATGAAATGTCTAGAACTTAGCTCCACTGAATACAACTAAACCCATGGAGTTGGTGACTACTAGTTTTGATCATCACATGAACGACTAAGTAAAATTGTTATGTACATTTCCATGCGACCAAAATAAAAAAGTAAATCTGAAGCTCCCACCTTGCACAATGAAACCAACAATCCCTGGGATCCCTATGGAAATAGAAAAAGGCAAGTAATTTGTCTTTTTACTGGAATACTCAATGTACATAAACATAATGGCTTTGAGATCTCCTACTCATTTGGATTCAAGGAGTGATTGCGAGACAAATAAATTGCCAGAACTTTTGACAATATTGGAAATGGAGAAGAAACCAATGTTTCATGTTCAAGTGTTGGTGTGGCTTCTATTTGACATCAGATATTTCTCTATCGGTTACTCAAAATTTGATATATATAAGATGGAGGATGGTTCTATAAATGTAATATTACAATAAAAATATGTTACAATGATCTAGGTTTATGAAGGAACGAAATGAAATACATATATAAACAGAAATACAAATATACAAGGAAAGCATTACTTCAATTCATTAATAACAAAGTACTGAAACTCTTTACATGCATAATGAAAATAAACTAGCTTAGGCGACGATAACTTATCTCTGAGAAGGGATGTGGAAACTACATGCCTTCTAAACTTTGTTACAATGAGGTTTGAAGCCTATTTATTATTGAGAAATGATGGGCAACCATAAACATCCAAAAATCTAACCCTAGGAGATGAAGCTCCAAACTTTTGTGGGCCTTGTTGGGGTAAATTGGTACATCAACTTCCGAATGCCATAACTTTGTCATATGATCTTTATTTGACGCGTACGATACCTCATTATATATATATATATATATATATATATATATATATATATATAATATATATATATATATATATATATATATATATATATATGAGTACAACAAATTTTGACTACAAACCCATGCTGTAGTGTATAGGTTTTCTTGTTTTCCAAAAAAATGTCATTTATGTCCTCAAAACCATTGTGGAAGTTCAAGACCTGAAAAATTGCCAAAATTAATAAACTGTGCTACAATTAAGGAAAATAAAAGGAAAAGAGGTGAGGGTCCAAGTAGCATAGGTGAGTGGCCACCAATATCCACCTATATTAGTCCTCACCCTTTAGGAAGTAATGGACCCCATTACGTTGAGTGCCTCCATGAGATAGGAAAACTTCTCCTGAACTAGGTCTTTGGTGGGCCACTTGCTTTGGTGCAGGAGTTTACCAGCTTTGACAAACCAATACAATTACATATTTTGTTGGTGACTGTTATTGATCTTCGATCCATGTTTCGATCAATTGTGGCTTGTTACATGTAGTCTGGGTTTAGCTCTGTTGGTGTGAGTTGTTCTATAATGGCTGATGTGTCTAGTAATGGTGGAAAGTATGGCTGAAGGTGATACACATTGAACACTGGTGCAGGCCATGGAATGGGGGAATGTTGAGCTCAAAATCATTATCTCCCAAAGCATTTGTGATTGTATAAGGCCCATATTGGAGTGGTTTGAGCTTCCGATGGGATCTAGTAAGGTGTTCTTTCCGCAAATGCAACTAAAATTTTTCACCCACTTTAAACTTATGTGGCACCCGATGTTGATCATGTCGCTACTTTAACATGGAATTAGAATTCTCCAAGATGTCATGAACTTATTGGAAGATGTGTTAGATGCATTCAATAAACTTGGTTTCTTTATCAACCTCTGACTATACATGTGTGGATTTTGTCTATGTAGTTGCATGAGGCATGACGACATCAATCAGATGCAATGGTTGAAATCCCAAACCCACTTGAAAGGGACCGGAACTATTAGAGATATGGAGAGATATGTTATATTTGTGTTGCACATAGGGAAGTCTCTCATTCTAGGTTCATGGATGCTTGGAGTTGTACATGTGAATATGTGCACTATCATCTTGTTGATGACTTTTGTCAGGAAATCAGTGTGGGGATGGAATGCAATCGACTTGGTGAGCCTGGTGTCCAATAGTTTCTAGAGGCTTGACTAGGATGTGCTTAGGAACCTACTATCCTAGTCTGATATAATGTTCAAAGACATCCCAAAATGTACCCACACTCATACAAAGAAGAGTTTGGTAGTGTCCTCTATTGTGATACTCTTCTTGTAGGCCATGAATATAGCCATTTTATAAAATCTATCTAGGACCACAAATTGACAGTCATTATCATGCTTGGTAGAAGGGAGGCCAAACAGATACTCTGTGGAGATGGATTCCCGGGGTTGGCTAGGAGTAGGTAGAGGAGTGTACGTGCCTTGCTTATTGATGGTTGACTTGGCCATGGCATAGGTAGTGCAGTATTTGATATATTTTCCAACATCCTGTCAACGTTTTGGCCAATAAAATTACTTTTGCAGTATGTCCATAGTTTTCTCCACACGAAAGTGTCCTACAACTCGACTGTAGTGTGCTTCCCAAATCAGCTTAGCATTCTCTCTTGAAGGAACACAAAGGTTATGTAGGTAGCATAATAATGCATCATGGAGGTGGAAATCAAGAACTTGATTTCCATCCACTAGCATTTGGTATGGGGTGGAAAAATTTGGATCATTTTTATACAATTGCGGCCATCGAGAGGTTTCGTGGCCACAAGAGTTGACAATAGTAGTTAGTGTTGCAACTGGGGAATGAGTAAGGCAATATGCAACATGGTTGGTGTTGCCTTTTGTATCTAATGCTCAAGTGAAATTGTTGTAGATATGTTGACCACTTCTAATGGAAATCATTTTGAAACTTCCCTTGTACCTGTATAAACTAAATAGGTCAGTGATCAGTGTGGATGACCATCTCCTTTCCCTTACTTTGAGAGAGCATCAGAAAGAAAACAAATTTCCTAATCTAATATATGATCTTACTGCATTTCTTAGCAGAGATCAAAGACATGGTGGTAGGCAAGGCTACCTTTGGTATCCTGTATAACTTATTTCCCAAAGTAATAATGACAGTGTGAGGCTTAGACTCATACACAACATGACACTTCCACAAGTATGGTTTTCCTAATAATACATCACAAACTTGAAGAGGAGAAAAGTCACATAGTACCTCATCCATTAAGGGCTTTATGCTATAGGGAAGGCAACACCTCTAGTTGACGTGGAGATCTAGTCCTTAATGAAGCCACCTGATGGTGTAAATCTCCAAGTGTGGTGTGGTCGATAGGTCCAACTGCTTCATGACCTCTACTGAAATGGGGTTCTTTTAAATCTTGATTTCCACAATGGACTGTAGCAGAGAACCCTTCACCCACATCTGTGAGTGGCAGAGGCACTCCCCCTCCTCTAGATCTCCAGGCTCAATCTTCTGGACCTTGGCGGTCGAAACGGTGGCGTTTCACTTTGCATCAACAATCTGATTCCCTTTGTCATTCCCATTGGGGGGTTTTGACTTAAAGTTGGAACATTCATCTGAGTCTGAAGCGTTTAGCTCAGCCATGAATGATTTCTTGGCTCGACACTCACTTTATGTTGTTAATGGGGCTCCTATGGAACTCACACCACTTTCATGTGTCCTTCTTTGCCTTTATGGTGTTGTTTTATGCTTGTGGCTTTGGCGGATTTTCCTAGGTCTCCCCGTCTTGGATTTGTCCCTTGTTCTGCAGTTTGGGGGCACCTTTCCCTTACTTGAGGGATTATTCAAGCAATATTTTGAAAGGATATCCTGCTCCCTCATCTTTCTTTTCTTACACCATGGGAGGTCGTCGGGGTCAGTGAGGTCAATCTTGCAAAGGTTCAACTAGTTTGAGCCCTAACTCCTTATATCTTGACCTCGTTGTGGCCATGCATAGAAATACAGAAAAAGAGAAGACTTCTCTGATACCACTGATCCAAGTTTATGAGGAAAGACAAAAAAAGAGAAGACTTCTCTAATACCACTGATCCAAGTTTATGAAGGAACAACATGAATATATATATATATAAACAGAAATATAGATATAAAACGAAAATGTAACTTCAATTCATTAATAACAAAGTACTAAAATTTGTTACCGGCTAAATGGAAAATAACTTAGTCAGCCAATGGTATCCTATCTTTGAGAAGAGAAGTGATGGCTACATGCCTTCTCAACCATGTTACAATGAGGTGCAAAGGCCTATTTATTATTTATAAACAATGGAAAACCCTAAACATCCAAAATCTTAACCCTAGGAGATGAACCGCCAAACGTATGTGGGCTCCATTAGGGTAAATTGGTATGTCATATTCGAGGGGTTGTAACATTGGCATACAATCTCTATTTGATGTGTATCATACCTTGTTATAAATATCTATCTCAGGACTACAAATTTCAATTAAAAACCCTTTCCATAGGATATGGGTTTTCTCGTTTTCTAGAAAGACATTGTTTAGGGTGTTAAAACGACTTCAAAAGTTCAGGACCTGAAAAACTGCTAAAAATAGTAAATTGTGCTACAATTAAGGAAACTAAAAGAAACAATGGCGGGGGTCCAACTGGAATAGGTGGATGTAAGCCAATATCCACCTGGGTAATATAAAGAGAGAATGATGATCAGAAAATGGCATCTCATCATGGGTTAGTGTGATTCTTGCATGGAGGTACCTCATAGAGAAACATGCATGGAAGAGATGCAATAGTGTAAGAAGATACCATGGATTCCAAAATGTTTAGTAGAGAAAAGCTTAACTAAACACATAGATAAAAGCAACCATGTATAAATGTTATAAATACAAGAACAAATAGCCAAGGGTTTCAGGGCTACTCAGAGTGGTAGATTTGACCAAATTAGAGAGGCATATCTAGCAAGTGTCTGAGAGAGACTCACTCTAATACCACTATTGGAATATGAAAATCAAAATTGAAGATAAGCGTTAATGTTATTTCATTAAAGATTATACAAATATAAATACAATATTCACTTTGAAGCCCTAATCACTCAAATTCTAGAACTCAATTTGGAAAAATAATGGCATCAAAAACAAAAAATAACCACATAAAACTATATATTAAATTATGTGTGCTATAGTTATGATGTTTTCAGGCATGCTAGACAGAATCCCCAAGTCCTTTTCCAGTGCCACTATTTGTGCATTTCCTATGTGTTATCCATGTGAAAAAATAACAAACATATTTTAACGATATAAATATGGAATGACCTGTCACCTAACTAATAATTTATATTGTATTTTATGAAAAAATGATTTTTAAAGTGTTTATTAAGTAGCAAAGATTGTATTTAAATGTTGGCCCAAAAGTCACACTCAAAAGGTAGGGTGAATCAATGCGAGAGAGCTTTATCATTTCATAAATTTTTTCTAATCAATCAATCATGTAGGATTGAATGATAACCATAATCATCAAATCATCATAAAGAGTAATGCATTATAAAGCTACTATCACATCAATACCACATCATCACATCACGAGGGACACAAGATTTTTAGGTGGAAACCCGTAAGGGAGAAAACAATAAATCCTTCTTCTTATTTATCTTCAATTCATTACATATATTTGTAGGCTAAAACCTAATAGAGGAAAGTACCCCCAATAAATGCAAGCTACCAGTTACAGTAGGCTACAACCTATTTGACATACCAACCTCGAAAGAATGCAAGTAGTTGCTTACTATAGAATACAACCTTATCGAGGCTCCAACTCAAAGACGAGTGGGCTCCAATATGCTTTAGTTTCCAACTTGATTGAGGCTCCAACCTACTTTAGGCTTCATTCTGATTGAGGATTCAACCTCAATGGAAGTTTCAAACTCCTCCTTCAATTTCCTTGTTGACCTCTATTTCATATCATTTTCAAACTAGATCTATCGCCATCATATATCACTAATGTATAAGTACAATCTGCAACCTATAATTTATGTCATTGTGAAGTTCACAATTACTACCACAACCTACATGCACTGCCACCACTACATGTCGGCTCCATTCAATGAACCTATGACATATCACATGTATTTGTGGAATACTAAACAATACCCTTAATTTGAGTACAAATTGGAAAATACCTCTAAAAAAATTAACCCTCTACCAATACAAACCCCATAAAATTTCCCGATTTAGAAAACCCCTACTTAGATAATGTAGATATCCGTTTTTTCATTAGCATTTTTTATACCCCTTAATACTTTTCATTAACTTTGAGCTCAATTTTTTATACTTGCCAATATAAAAACTGTTACCCCCTATTATATGCCAAATATAATATGTCAATTTTTCCTCAATATATATCCCCAATATGAATGCACGTGGTATGGTATTTGTCCCCAGTGAAGCTACCATGCACCATTTTCACTGCAATCACTATCATATATTGCAATCACTTTTAATGTAACCACTATCATGACTCATAAATACTACCATAAACTATCATAAAAACAACTGTCACTAGTTTTCATAGAATAGAAGTGTGAAAAGTATAAGAAGCTAGTGACATAAACCAAGGCTTTATAAACTGTGACACCAAAGGTTCTCTTGATGATAATGACATTTGAAAATGACATGGATGATGTTATTCAACTGTTTAATGGTGATCTAGACTCGGTGATGCTTACACTTTGATTATGATGATGCTTTCTCCTTGACGATGATAATGTGGAATTTTTGATGATATGAAGTTAATTAATGATGACTTGGTCAAGTTTAACGCCTTGATGATATAAACAAGTTTAGCTCCATGAGAATGTTGAAAGAATTGATTTTTTTTTTTTTTAAATTTTATATTACCTTCAATTACTTTTCACTTTATGTATAGAGGGTTTATTTTAAAAATTAAGTGGAGTGAAGTTTTTTTATGGCAACATAATTTTTATTACTTATTTTTTAATTTAATGTAATAATATTTTTGTTATTTATTATTTAAAGACATAGTCAATTGGTACAATATTAAATGAGTAGAAGTGAGAGTGAGATTCTTGATGTTTGATAATTTTTTAAATTAAAATTAATCAAACACCTATAATCATTTCAGTTTCTTTATTATAGCCTCCATTGATAATTACAAAATATAATTATTTTATTTTAAAATGGATATGTGTCAATACAATAATGAGCATGAAAGGAATTGCACATCTCTCTCATGCTTAGTTGTAAAATGGCAATGTAAATTCATTATGAATTTAAAAAAAGACAAAAATAGACAAATTATCTTATATTTACTTTCAATTACCTCAACCACTCTATATAGATATTTTAATAAAGATTTAAAAACTTGATAAATTTAATTAAAGTAAAAATATTTCTAAATATAGAAATATGAAATAGGAGAAA